>CM059867.1:10994088-11303891 GCA_030490815.1 Acer saccharum | reverse complement strand
AGCTCCATCATCAGCTCTTCTACTAAATAACCCAAACACTCCTAAAATCAGCTTTTGGACTCAGGAAGCTCTTTTCAGCCTTCCAAAAGCCCTGCCAAACAGGCGCAAAATCATTTCTTATTGATTCTCCAGTCATTAATAAAGCTTGTAAGCTACTTTGTTTGCTACTTTGATTTACTATAAGTTGTTTTCCACATCATATTGTTCTGAGGACAGACACTTTATTGGTAAATGTATGCTATAGTTTTCTTTTTCTTGTTTTGAAAAAAAAAATTAGGAAAAGAAATGATTTTTTAAGCCAAATTTCTTGTGCCATTATTACTATAGGAACCTAGAACAACGAAATGTCTTTGAAATTTAGATGCAAAGCAATGAATAATGAAATCTTCCACAACTATTAATAATCTGCTTCTGGGACTAGTAGATATTATAAATAGCATGCTAGTGATGATGTTCTGATGCACATTTCCTCTTTCTAAAATTTCTATCTACATACTAGTGATATGAAACCAGCTGACATGAGTGTTTTTGTTGGCCTGCAAATGAAGATGCTACCAGGTCAATGTTGGGTGGTAAGATAAATCCTTCTTTGCTTGATCTTAAGCATTTAATATACTTGGATTTAGCCTGGAATAATTTTGGAGTTGAGATTCCTAGATTTATTGTTTCTATGGAAAATCTGAGATATTTAAATTTCTTTTGGATTTGCGGGAATGATTCCTCATCAACTTGGAAATCTTTCTAACCTACAATATCTTGACCTTGGTTCTAACAGTCCAACATTACACATTGAGAATTTTTCTTGGCTACCTGGTCTTTCTTTGTTGAAGTACCTTGATTTGAGTAATGTGTTGCTCAACAAATCCTTTGACTGGCTGCAGATGGTAAATACACTCTCCTTTACAAGTACTAAAATTACCAGAATGCGAACTCTATCACCTGCCTCAGCTTCCCGTTGTAAATATGTCATCTCTTGTCACTCTTGATCTTTCTAGAAATCCACTAAATCTCATTGCTGGTTGGATTTTTAGTCGTAGCAATTTATTCTTTCTTGATTTAAGTGGTAATAGTTTTCAAGGTCCCATTCCTCTTGAACTTCAAAACTTGACTACTCTTAGACACCTTGATTTAGGTTCCAACCTTTTCAATTCTTCAATACCGCATTGGTTTGGCTCTATGTGAGCATGGCACTTGGATTTGTGGTGGAGGTTTGCATATTGTTGTTTCATAGATCCTCTACTTATCAACAGAAGGTGAAGGTATGCATATTGTTGTTTCTTGGAGCCTTATTTTACTTAGTTGTAAGGAAATGTTGGTAGATGTTTTCTTTAATTTATGTTGTGATGTTTATGTTCTTCTTCAATCATGAAATAAAGTTGTTTTCCCATTTGAAATCAAGCTGGTGCATGGTGATGTTTGTGAGTTGGCAAAAAGAAGAATGAAAACAACTTCATTATAAGTATGTTAACACAGTAATCCCAAGTTCGATCCTAAAACTCTATCTCTATGATTGAAACTTTGTTATAACTTTAAAATAAATATGTTGTTTTTAATATTATTAATGAATATTTATCTTTTGGCATTCTTCCTATTAATTAGCATATTTCAGTTTATTATATATAAGTGTGGCATCTGTTTAATATTATTAATAAATTATTGTTTTTTTTTTTCTATTTAATATTCCTATAAATTTTATAATATTATTAATAAATTGTTTATTTTTTCATCTATTTAATATTCATATTTAAACATATTTATCAAGCCTGTGGAATGTTTTTTAATATCCAGAGTAGTTCATTATGGGAGTAGTTATCTCCCATTATTGGAGTAGATATCTGTTACATTTATATTGTTTGATTTCAACGGACACTTGACCATACCATTGAGCACTTGGAAAAGGTCATTGGACAATGATATATTAATATATAATCAATTTGTTCTTTATCCATTCAAAATTTATCAAAATCCAACTCAAAGTTGTGAAAATGGATGACAAGTCTGAGTATTTGGATAAATAAAATTGTTGACAACAATGAAATCTTAGCTGGCTATTGTTGCAGACTGTGGAAGGCTGTAAGCTGAGTGATTTGGTGAACCGTGAACGAAACATTTGTCTATGATTAATATTTATTTGATTATTTCACATAAAATGAAGTAGCTTCTTCCATTCTTAAATCTTTTTGGGCCTACTTGGGCTAGTCTGTGAGTAAGATTAGCCCATTATAAAAGATAAATGATTTGGTCTTTATTTTATATAACAATCTTCAGGTTGGATACCACATTTTTTTTTTTCATACGGGATCTCGATTTGCATCATGCTATCGCTTATAGATCCCACAGCTCTTTGTTTTTTGTATAAAATTTATCAGGTGTGGACCAACTAGCATTTGTGCAAAAAAAATTGTATTGTTTCAAATTTGAATCTCAAAAAAAAAAAAAAAAAAAAAAAAAGTATGAAACCCCGCACTTGAAACTTGTTGGTTTTATAATTTTTGTATATATTAATGGATTAAAGAAAAAATAATTCTTCATTTGTGAGATCATTAGGTTATTGATTTTTTCACACAACTCTTTTAAACATAGAATTTTGTAAGATTATAGTGCAATGAAATTGTTAGAGCTAAGGATGGCAATTGACCGGATTAGGGATATAGATATTGGCAGTATCGGTTTGAATTTTATATCATCATCTCTATATATATACCCCGTTTCTAAGTAAGTGGGGTTGATTTGGAAATTTGTGAATTGAGTTAGTGATATCCATCTTTGTCTTGTCCATCCCCATATCTGATTGAAAATGTTAAACTTTTATATTTTACTTAGTTGTCTCATGTTTGGTCGATGACATCCCACCTAAAATCTCACATTTTTTATCCTAACACATGTGCCACTTGAATGTCAAATAGTTAGTGGATACACGTGGTTGGTGAGATAAATTATCTAATGTATATCTATTCACAATTTGACAACTCACATGCCACATGTGTTGAGATGAAAAAATGTAGGATTTTAAGTGGAATGTGTAGCATTATTGATTTTATAAACTAACTTTTAGATTTTTGGTGATTTTTTTTTTTTACATATATAATTACCATTAACAATTATGAAATAAATTTGTTATATTTATTTGCTATTAAAATTGATAATGAAGATGGATGGTGTAGATATACATTAACTGTGTCAATGCTCATACCCACAAGTAAATGAATATTAGAATCATATCCATTCTCACTTCCTAATTGAGCGGATCTTTAATAATAACCGTCTCCATAAATAATTTTGTCATCCATAGTTGGAGGCTTGGAGCCATTAATTTTTCTAAAAATCAATTTTATGACAGAATTCAATGAAGTATTATTACAAATATGACTTTCCGATGAAAATTTTAAGCACTTAATTACATTAATGAAAGGAGCTGTGTGCATTTGCTTTTAGTCAAAACAGGAAAAAAAATGCCAAAAGGACAAGAACATACGAAAAGGATGAACCTTCAAATTTGGAAAGCTATTCAGATTTTAGTCAAAATAATTCTAGCAGCTTTATGCTGGTAATAAATGAAAGGGTTAAATTCCAAAAAGGTCCCTGTAGTTTCATGAGATATGATTTTTTCCGTTGTTTGCAAATTGATCCAAATAGTCCCTAACCTTTATGAAATATCAAAAATATACCTTAAGTGGACATCTATTACTCTATTAGCCTACATCTATATACCGAGGGCAAATTTTAAAATAGTCTTTATGATTTTATAAAATATCAATAATTCTTTATGTTTGAAAATATATCTTTTAATGATCCATTTAATTTTTTTCTTAATCAAATTAAATAGTCAAAAACCCACCCACAACACGTATAGATATGGGGTTCTTCGTTTCCACATAATAAGAAAATAAAGTTGCCCCTCTATTATCAATTATAGCTTTAGCACAGTGGTAAGCACATGATCCTAAAAAAAATTAAATAATAAAGCAGCGAGGGAGATAGATGTATGATCCATTAATCTCCATCGAAGGAAAAAAAAAAGGAAGATGACTTTCGAAAGGTTCATGTAAATAGAAAAAAAAATTCAAAATATTTATTTTTATTTAAATCAAGAAAAGAGATAGTTACATATTTCAAGTTTTTTTTTTTTTTTTTTTTTTTTTTTTTTTTTTTTATCATTTTAAAAGTTAAATGTAGTCAAATTATCGGTTTGATAATGGATGTAATAAAATAAAACTTTTTGGTTGTTTTTGGAAATTAAGGGACTAAACTGGTATGCACTTAATGTTTTGATAATTTTGGTTAATTTGTAAACATTAAAAACAAAGTGGTATTTTGTAAAACCATAGGGATGATTTTGACATGCGCCCTAAATAAAAGAGGAGCAGTGCCAGAGTCCAGAGACACAGTCTCACTTCAACATCTCTCTCTAAACTTCCCCTTCAAGCAAAAGCCTCAACAGTACTCTCAACAGTGTCTCTTTACTTAACACAACACAACACAACACAACCCATTTTTTCATGGAGGGCTTGCCAGAATCTGATGTGGGTATTGTAGAGAGAGAAGAGCTGATGGTTTCTCCAAGTGGTGATGGAGAACCTACCATGAGAGTAGCCCATTTTCTGCAACCTACAGTGACCTCCATTGAAGGGCCAGTGTTTGAGCTTCCTTCAAGCTGTTTCTCCTCCTTACCACATACTTCTCAGCCAAAAAATTGGCCTTTGAAGCTAGAATTCCCTGGATGCTCATCACCTCAAGAAGACTGGAAATTTGGGTAGGAAAAATGACTTCTTTGCATGAATCTACTTGGAAAAAAGCAGGTATATATGAATCAATCCTGAATTCCACATATGAAATCAGAAGAAACACTGATTTGGTTCTTGGTCTTTCAGAGAACTGGTGTTCTGAGACCAAAAGTTTCATTTTTTTCTTGGGGTGAAGCTACTATTACACTGGAGGATATGATAATTTTTGGATACTCAGTGTTAGGGTCCTCTGTTTTAAGCCCACTTGAAACAGGTGAACTGAAGAAGACCGAAGAAAAAATGGAACTTACAAGAATTGAAATCGGAAGAACTGCAGGGAGGAGAGTAGATTATAATTTTTGGAAGAAGAAATTCATGGATAGTGGAAGCGAAATTGAACACGAAGCATTTCTTGTCTTTTGGTTGTCAAGGTTTGTTTTTCCAGTCTCCAATGCAATTGTCAAAACTATCTTTCCTATTGCAGTACATTTAGCTAGAGGGACTAGAATTGCACTTGCACCAGCTGTTCTTGCTCACATTTACAGAGATTTGAGTTTGTTGAAAGAAAAGATTGATGCTTTAGCTCAGTTAGACCATTTCATGAGAATGAAGAAGACAGTAGTGCATTAGCAATTACTTTCCATTCACCACTTCAGTTATTAATCCAGATTTGGGCATGGGAGAGGTTTCTAGAATTGAGGCCAAAGCCTAACTTTATTCAACTTGGTGAGCCAAGATTTGCTCAATGGCACAAAACAATGCTTAGAGTTGAGAATGTGAGGACGGTTTTAGACTCAGCCGAAGAGAGTTTTGATTGGCGTCCGTATGCTAAAACTTTGAAAAATTGGAATTTCCCTAAGTTTTATGCAGAAAAGGAAATGTGGGTATTGGTTGATCCCGATCATTGTGAAGAATTGGAGTCATTTGCTCGATGCTTGAGGATTTCTGAGCTCATTGGTCATGGCTGTGTTGAGCATTACTTTCCACATCGAGTAGCTATGCAGTTTGGGTTAGACCAAGACCTTCCAGCTTGTGTTGCTCAAGTCAGTGATTACAATAAGCCTATCAGTTGTGCAAATTTGTATGTTCCACCGCGTCTTTATGAGGCTGATGTTACAACCCGATACTTGGAGTGGTGGAAGGAATCACTTCTCCATCTACAAGCTGCAAAAGAGGGTGTTTTGCTACGAAAAAGGATTTTCAGGAGTTCTGAGATAACCCAGAATAATAGGTCAAAAAGAGCGAAGAGAGTAAACCATGTAGAGGATGGTTTTAGTTTCACAAGTTCTAAGATGAAAACAAAAAAATCAGTGGTGACTTCAACAGAAGAGAAGGAGGATGATAGTGATGCATCTAATTCTGCTGGATTACCTTCAAAAACGTTGCCGCGTAGTCTGATAATAAAGAAGGAAATTAATGAATCCCCTTTTCCTCCCGGTTTTCTGCCCAAAATTAATCTTGTGGATGCAAGGAATTCAACTAGCAAGAGGCATAGTGATGTTGGGAATGGACAGCTTGGTGATGGTTCTGTTGTGGAGAGAGAAGAGCTCATGAGTTCACCTTGTGGTGATGGAGAACCCACCCTTAGATTGGCTCATTTTCTCCAACCTACAGTGACCTCCATTGATGGGCAGGTGTTTGAGCTTCCTTCAAGTTGTTTCTGCTCCATACCACCAACTTTTCATCCCAAAAAGTGGCCTTTAAAGGTCAATTTTTATGGTTGGAAATTACCGCAGACAGACTGGCGAGAATGGGTTGAAAAAATGGCATCTTTGCATGAACCCACATGGAAGAAAGCTGGAATACATGAAGCAATCTTGAATTCTACGTATGAAATCAAAAGAAACAGTAATTTGGTTCTTGGTCTTGCAGAGAAATGGTGTTCTGAGACAAAAAGTTTCCTTTTTTCTTGGGGTGAAGCTACCATTACACTGGAGGATCTGATGATTTATGGCTACTCTGTGTTGGGTTCTCCCATTTTCATTGCTTCTGATACAGAGGAGTCAAAGAAGAGAGAAGAGACATTGAACCAAGCAAGACTGGAACTCAACAGAAACTCAACTAGGAAGGCAGAACATTGCTTGTGGATGAAGGAATTCATGAACAGTGGAAGCGATATCGAACACGAGGCATTTCTGGCCTTGTGGTTGTCAAGGTTTGTTTTTCCAATCTCCTATTCTATAGGTACACAATCTGTTTTTCCTATTGCGATACATTTAGCTGGAGGGACCAAAATTGCACTTGCGCCGGCCATTCTTGCTAGCATTTACAGAGATTTGAGCTTGTTGAAAGAAAAGATTGTTGCTTTAACTAAGTTTGATAAGTCTGAGGTTGGAGATGGTAGATTAGCAGTTACTATATGGTCACCATTTCAATTGGTACAGATTTGGGCTTGGGAGAGGTTTATAGAGTTGAGGCCAAAGCCTAACTTAATCAAAATTGGTGAGACAAGATTTGCTAGATGGCACAAGATGATGATGATAGTTGATAATGTGAGAAGGGTTCTAGACTCAGCCAAAGAAAATTTTGATTGGCGTCCTTACGCCAAGGCTTTGAGGAACTGTAAATTGCCTGAATTTTATGTAGAAAAGGAAATGTGGATATCGGTTGATTTTGATATTTCTGAGGAATTTGAGTCGTTTGCTCGATGCTTGAGGATTTCTGAGCTAGTTGGTCATGACTGTGTGGAGCACTACCTTCCCCATCGAGTAGCAATGCAATTTGGGATTGACCAAGACCTCCCAGCTTGTGTTGCTCAAGCTAACGAGACTTTTTCTGTTGCTTGGAGCAAGTACATTAAGTCAATTGGTTGTGCAAATTTGTATGTTCCATCCCGGTTGTTTGAGGCTGATGTTACAACCCGTTACTCGGAGTGGTGGAAGCAATCTGTGTCACGTCTGCAAGGTGTAGCAAGAATTTTCAGGAGTTCTAAGGTAACCCGGAAAAACATATCAAAAAGAGTGAAGAGAGTAAACCATATTACGGAAGGTTTTAGTTTCTCAAGACCTAAGATGAAAACAAAAGAATCAGAGGAGACTTCAACAGAAAAGGAGGATGTTAGTGATGCATCAGATTCTTCTGAATTACCTTCAAAAACGTTACCACTTAGTCTGATAATAAAGAAGGAAATTAATATGTCCCCTTTTCCTCCTGGTATTCCACCCAAAACTAATCTAGTGGAAGCAAAGGGATTCAACTACGGTAGATAATCTGACCACTGCAGGATTGTTGATGTGTAGCTTGAGACATAGTGATGTTGGGAATGGACAGCTTGGTGATGATGAACATTCATCATGTCATTGTCAAAAGTTTTCCTCTTCAAAGGTAGTTAACGATGCTGAAAAAATTGTTGTGCCTTCGACAGAACTGATTGAAAAGATGAAGCGAAATGCACTTGTGAAAAGTAGATTGGAGATTGCTATGGAAGATGCAACAGGGAGCAAAACAGGTAGTCCAAGTCATGATATGGAGAGAAGCCATGGTGTTGAAGGAGATGTCAATGAAAATGAACTGCAGCTCGAAGATTGGGTTAGTAGGCTTGAGAGGTTCTTTGCAGAACTAAAAGCAGCAAGATTTGGTCATAAATAACAAATCATTTCATCAGAATAACAGTGAATTTACTCATGTTTATAAGTTATTTTGTTGGATTCAGTACCTACTTTCACTTCTATGAAACCTGTTAATTTTTGCTTTAATCACATCGGAAGATAGACAATTTCTAGATGTGAGACACAAATGTTATGTATGTAATCACAAACGATGCATGTTGATGTAGTGCCAATTAGTAAACATTTTGAGTTTTCTCTTGATCATATGCAGGATTATAGTTCAAAATTTTCAGAGACAATATTGTATGGCTAAAGATTTCTTACATGAGTTTTAATGAAACATGTGTTTTCTTTTTGCTTCTTTTTCTTTCTTCTTCTTTCTTGATATCTGCTTGAGAAATGTTGGTTTGTTTCAGGGGGTATCAACTTTAGATTGTCTTTATATCCTGTGGTCCTAAAGCCAGTGCAACTTCCTTTTGTGTTATTGTTCTGCTTCTCAAATCTCAAGATAAGAAACTAAATTGTGAAGACTCCTCTCTGTCTTGATGTCTTGAAACCATATGGATCGTGGATAGGAATTGTTGGTTTTTGTAATTATGTGTTGAAAATTTCAGACTAGACAGTGTTTTTACCCTTTTTCTTATGCAATAAGAGTCTTTTGACCCCTATAAATTATGTACCAGGTTTGTCATTCACAAAGGGTGTGTTTACTAATTAGTAAAACCAATGATTTGTAATTAGAGTGTTTACTAAAAATTGTTGGGAGTCAACTTTTGTGGACCTCACATACAAATTAAATATTAAGTTTTAACTTAAAAGGGAACTTAGTTCCTTCATCTCACCTAAGAAATTAAGTTCTCATTCCCAATTCCCTTTTTATTAGTAAATGTGTTCTAAGTGTTGTATTATATTTAGGAGTTATAGTTTAGTATCTACAAGTAGTTGTATATACCAAACTTTTCTAATTCTGTATGAATATGTCAGAAATACAAGAATTACTATTGATTTTTCACATATCTGAATGCAATACATATTTCAGTCCCTTCATAAATGTGATCAAGTAGAATAATTAAACAGTGAATTCAGTAATCTCTGAACCATATTAATATGTTAATTATATTGACCAGGTAAATGCCATCAAGTTAATCTCTTAAGCTCAAAGAAAAGATCTTTCAACTTTGTAACCTAAGAGAAGTCCACTCCAATAACTTTAGTATTCTTTTTACAGCTTGATAGTGATTGATGTTCCAAAGCGTCTTTCATTGATTGACCAACCTTGTTTACTGCAAATGCAATCTCAAGTCTGGTAAGAGCAGCATATTGAAGATCACCAACAATGCTTTTTTGTAGATGTGGGTGAGAAAATTTTGAGGAATGAAGTTATAAAAAAAAGCAAAAAGTCACAGATCCGTAATGTAATGTAATCCCAAGTTGACATTAATAAACTTCCAGGCCAAGCAAGTATTGCAGTAATCCCATATCCTTCAGTATCCTTCAGAGCAACTAATTATCAGATTGAAAATCACAGCAGAGCAAAGAATTACTCATTCTTTGTCATGAGCTTCATTTCTCATTCCTCTCAGGCATTGCAATAACACTCTTCATTGCAATAACACTCTCCAGAAAAACTCAAAACAATTGGGCTTGGACTAGGCCTAACGACCACTAAAACTAAGCAAGCATGAATGGGCTAATGGGGCGGTCCACTTTGTTGTGACATCCATCATTCTGGGTGTGTTGTTCACATTAATTATGGTTCCGAAGTGCATCTAGATTGATTTATTTGCATATTTGATTATTTGATTCACTTTTTTGTGCACAAGACATCTATGCACGTGTTTAATGACTTCCGAAATATTCGTTTTGCTTGCTGGATCATGTTGGCTTTGTCATTCACTTGGATCTTTATTTGTCTTCTTTATTAAGTTTGTTAGTCAATTTTAGAGCTTTCAAATTTATTGTGTTATTCTTTCCCGTATAGGTCCTTGACTTACCAATAGAAGGTGTAGGTATGCATAAGGTGTAGGTAGATTTTTTCTTTGATTTATGCTGTGTTGTTTTACGTACTTCAATCATGAAATAAAGTTGTTTTCCCAAATGAAATCAATCTGGCGAATGGTGAGGTTTGTGAAAACAACTTCATTATAAGAAGCGTAATCCCAATTTGTTCATTCAAAATCCAACTCAAAGTCCTGAACATGAGATATGACCAAAATTTTATGAAATACTAAAAACATCTACAGACAGGCCTCCATCTATATACTGACCAAAATTTTCTATTTTTAGAATGAAAACAAAAGGAGAAAATTTCAAAATAGTTTTATGATTTCATAAAATACCAAACAATTCCTTATTTTTGAAAATATATAATTTTAATGATTTATTTATTTTTAGTCAAATTAAACAATAAATGCTCACCCACAAAACGTATAGAAAAGGGCTTCTATGTTGCCACATAGTAGGGAAATAAGGTTATGTATGTGATATCTGCTATAGTTTTTAGCATAACGGTAAGTGCGTAATCCTAAAATAAAAAATTTAGAGAGTTTCTCCTTACAATCCACAAATTATCTATTCACACTCCAATTTAATTTTTTTTATTAATGACAATTTTAAGCTAAGTTAAAATTACTAAACAAGACAGAAAAATAATAATAATTAAAGACACTCCAAACTAATTAAATTATTATAAATAAATAAAATCTCTCTCCTAAATCATTAGATTAAATATTATGTATTAAACTCTCTCTCCTAAATCTGTTATTACCCTATTAAACATTCTCTCCTAATTAATCTCTCTACATTAAAAAAAAAAAAAAAAATTAGAGATATGTATTGGAGGAGAGAGAGTTTAATATGGTAATTAGAAATTTAGGAGAAAGTATTTAATATGTAATAATTAGTCTAATGATTTAGGAGAGATAATTTATTTTTTTATTAATTTAATTAAAAAAAAAAAAGATACTGTCTCACTTCAACATCTCTCTTCAACATCTCTCTCTAAAGTCTAAACTTTCCCTGCAAACAAAAGCCTCAACACTCAACACAACAACATAAAGAAAACAGAGCAACAGCAACAGCAACAGCACCGATATCTTTAACAAGAAGCAAATATTTGTTGTCATAAAGTACTAGCTAGTAGTGAGGATAAAGCAACTTACATTCATTAAATTTTCTACAAGGAAACCAGTGCATGTGGAACTGATAAAGTGATAAGAAATATTCTTTACACGACCACATATTTTCCTAAGATAATGGAATTGATTAACAACTTTCATCACATAACAAAAGCTAGATGCAAATCACAGCTGGTCCATTTCTTCATTTTTATCAACTTGCTCCTTTAATTTTATTCACTATACTTTAAATATACTGAACACACATGAAATAGAGAGAGCAAGAAGAAAAAGGAAAATACCTGATGTTTTGAGAAGCTAATTACATTCAATTTCAGCGTCTCCTTTTTATCTCGATTCTATTCAGTCGCATCTCATATATTTTGTCAAACCATCCGTATTTTCTTGTGCAGAATATGTAACCAAGAACCAATCCAATTATTATCCCAGTTCCATATCCTATCATAACAACTTTCCAATCAAATGCAAATGGAGATTCGAGTTCTGTTAATTGTTGAGGAATTACAGGCTTCGGAACAATGGAAGAACCACAAGGAAAATCTATTTCCCTGCAAAGACCTAAGTTACCCTCAAAGCTCGAGGCAGGAAAGGTATCAAACTGTCCACCGGTTGGAATTTCTCCATGCAAATGATTATAAGCCACACTAAACTTTGACAGGAAAGTAAGTTTGACAAATGATTTAGGGATTGAACCAATTTGATCATTGGATGACAAGTCTAAATATTCCAAGTTCTGCATCTCCGAAATGGAATTGGGCATGGTCCCGCCAGCTAATATTGTTCCTGCTCAAATCTAAGACATGAAGCTGCTTCCATCGTCCCACTTCAGGCGGGATTGTCCCATTTATCATATTGTTACTCAACGATATCGATGGGGGGAAACTCGAGGCCTGCTTGTATTGCAAACCATTAGAACTCTGGGATCGCTTAACAAATAGTGGAATGCCAGCAGCAGAAGTAAGGTTGGAGGAACAACAATTTGTAGAAATGAGGCTCTTTAGTTCTGTCAAGTTTGTCGGGATTTCTCCGGTAAGAGAGTTATTCGATAAGTCCAAGTAAAACAAATTCTCCATCGAACCAATCCAAGGAGGGATTCTTCCATCCAAGTGATTCCATGATAAGTCAAGAACATGCAACTTCTTGCAGCTTGACAACCAAACTGGGATGTGGCCTTTAAGACCACAATATCCAATCCCTAAAACCATCAAGCTCTCAAACCCACTCACATTTTTTGGAATTTCCTCGCCAATGAAATTCATTGCAAAGATAAGAGTGGTGAGATTTTTGCACTGCTGCAGCACTGATAGCGCCCGAGATAAGTCCACAAAACTATTGTTTGACGATGAGAGAAACAAAAGGGATTGTAACTTGGCAAAATTCTCAGGGAGTTGGCCAGTAAAATTATTCTTATCAAGGCTCAAAATTTTCGATTGATGACAATCAGCTAGGGAATTTGGAAGGGGTCCAGAAAAACGATTACTTGCAAGAACAAGCATACCAAGGCTAGGCAATCCAGTGAAATTAAGATCAATAGAACCAGTTAAAGAATTGTTTCGAAGATCAAGTACGCTGAGCTTCGAGCACAGAGCCAAACTCAAAGGCAAAGGACCAGAAAAAAAATTCGAGTTTGCAATAAAGAATTCAAGGTTTGTAAGGTTTCCAAATACATTAGGAAGTTCACCTGAAAAGTGATTTCCAAAAATGAGTCAAACCCAATTTTACTCAATCCAAACACACTCATTAGCTTAATGGGTTTTAAAATGTAAACCCAAACCCATTCACTAATTTAATGGGTAACCCAAATCCGACCAATTTAACCCGTTATTTTTTTTTTTATTACTTTTAGTAAATAATAATTTTAATTGTAAAAATAAGAATACAATAATAAAAATATTTGAATACTCATAACATAAGTATAAACAAACATATTATAATGCAACAGTAATATATTAAAGAGTAATGCTAGGCTTCCCAATTTTTTTCCCAAATTCTTTCCCGAATGTATGTAGCACATGAGGTGTCAATATCTTGTAAATCATGAGATTATGTGGTGAATGATATAATGTTGACACTTCACGTTCTACAAACATTTGGGAAAAAATTTAGGAAAAAAATTGGAAAGCCTAACATTACTCTATATTAAATTGAAAATAAAGTGTATCTTTTTTATTAATCAATTTAGGAAATGTAAGGTTTTATTTTGTAGGTACAAATTGAATGTAAAATAATTATAATATTATTATTAAACTTAATGGGTGGGTTGTGGGTTTTATGGGTTTTGTAAATCCAAGCTCCATCTATTATTGTTTTGGGTTTTAAAGACTCAACTCATTAATGACCCAACCCAATAAAGCTAGACCCAATAACTACTTTTGCCGAATGAGTTTGGATCAAATTAGTGGTTTGGGTGTAATTCTACCGGGGTCTAAATTCCCATGAACTGAAGTCATGAGATTAGTAATTATGAGGTCAAATTAGAGACCCAACTTAATAAATCTAGAAATTAATGGAATATTCAAAACAGTCACATCTCAATAACTTAGTCTATTTACAATCCAATTTGATCTTTATATATATATATATATATATATATATATATATAGGGGTGAAATCATAAAGAGCCAAAAAATTTATGGTTTTATTGTTTTTATCCACCAAGTTTATTTTTTATTGTTTTCGTCACTTTTAACCACTTTTGGACAGAAATACCCTTAAATTTGAAATTAAAAAAAAAAAAAAGTTATCAGTGGGTGGGTGGTAAAACGAGGCAGCATTTACTAACATGTTAGGGTTGAAACCATCTCAGTAAAACGATCAAAAGTAAAAAAGAAAAAAGAGAGAGAAGGGAAGAGAGAGATCGTCGTCGCCATCGCCGTCGCCGTCACTGCCGGTCGCCGTCTCTGCTGCTCGCCGTCGACCGACTCCTCACAAGAATCCATAACCTTTTCATTTTGATTCTCTATTTCACTTTGTTTCTCTACCCATCTTTTTTCTGATTCGCTAAGAGAGTGTTTTCATCTGGATTGCGTTTCTTGTTGTCCTTTAATGAAAAATTAGGGTTTCACATATTCTCACTTCGTTTTCTTCATTTCAAGCAAGCGAAAGTGAAATCTAACTTGGTCAGTTATCTTTTCAATACCTTGCATTCATGAATTTGATTTTGATTTTGATTTAGCTTTTGTTTGTTCTTTATCTAGCTTTTGTATGTTGATTGGGTGGCGATTTGAAGTGTTGGTCTGCTTTGTTTTTTTCTGTTTTGTGTTTTCTTCTTCCTCTTTTGTTGTGAAATCAAGGCTGATCTCTTTGGCCTTTGTTGTAGAGAAATTAGGGCTGATTTCTTTGGTTGCTGCTGTTGTGTTTTGTGGAGTGTTGCTGCTTGTTTTTGGCTTTGGGGTTATGTGCGTTGTTTTGTGCCCCTTGCTTCCTGTTTCTGGTTTTTTGGTTGAATAAATTGTAGTTTCAAAAAAAAAAGTGAATGTTCTTGTGAAGCTTTTTTCATGAAGTACATTTTTTTGAAATAGTGTAATTTTCTTGGATGTTAAATTTTAGTATAACTATATATAAAGTAAATTAGGGCTTTCTCAAAGTATAATTATATATATAACTAATTTTGCTTTGTTGTTGAGAGATTTGGTTTCGATGGCTAATTGCATTATTGAATCTAATTTTTTAATTAGGAATGTGAATATCCAATTCCTATAATAGTGGTCAGACTTTGATGAAACCTTACACCTGATAGTTTCTCATTAGTTAAACTTGATGATAATATTTATTATATGCAATTAGACACTGTTTGATTCTCTGGTTATATTTGCCATATTTGATGCCAAAAGGATTAAGAATCGAATAATTGATTCAATTTGGTGGTGGTGGTGATTATTGGATGGAAGATATATAATGGAGGTGATAATGGGTGGTGGTGGTGGTAAAGTTGAAGTTATAAATTCCAAGGGATGTTCAAGGTTGTTTATTGGGTAAAATTGCCTCAGTTTAATAATGTATTCACTTGTGCGTTTTTCCAAGCATGTAACTAGCATGTAACTTGTTAGTATAGATTTTCCAGGCATGCGTTTAGAATAGGTTCTGTTGTATTCATAGTTTGTGTTACTCTTATGTGACTTGAATTGGGTTTTCCAAGCATGTAACTGACATGTAACTTGAATGTCTTGGCATGTAACTTGTTTGTATTGGCATGTATCTTTTTTGTACTGGCATGTAACTGTTTTTACTGGTATGTAACTTTCATAGACGCTAATGCGTTTTTTTATTTGACTTTGTAGATGGAAAATATAAATTATGAGGATTTCCTCATCAAACCGAGGGATTCGTGAATTAAAAAATCCATGTATATTTTTCCCGGTGTGACCGGAGAGAATGAGTTACACTTCTCCGTTGGTGGAAAAATGGTGAAATTCACACAAAATAATAGGGAAGTGGAAATGAAGCTGCTAATAGTAGGGAATAATGGCATTTGACTTGAAACTATATATTTGTTCATTTTATGAAACATAATGTAGCTATAACAGAGGCCTGTAAGGAATAATGACATTATTTTGTGGTTTTATTTATAATTTGCAACTTCTGACAAGTGCAATAAGAGATTCATTTACAAATAATTATTTTTCTATTCGTTTCACTTTCTTACAACTGGCATGAAACTTCAAATACAACTGTCAACTGGCATGTAACTTGGAATGACTGGCATGTAAGTTCAATTTGGAAAATGTAAAGTTCAGTTTTAAGTTTTATCAACATTATAATACTATACTCTCAAATCAATTGGGAATTAATTGGCATGTAATTTTCAATTTAATAAACTTGAAACAAACTTGACATGTAACTTGGAATGAAATTGATATATGAGTTCGAATACAATCGACATGTAACTTAGAACACAACAAGGATGTAACTTGAAATTAAACTAGCATGTAACTTGAAAATCAATTGACATGTAACTTGAAGATCAACTGGCATGTAAATTCACAACCAACTGGCATGTAACTTCAATTTGATCTAGCATGTAAATTAAGAATCGACACTAGCATGTAACTTCAATTTGATCTGGCATGTAACTTAAAATTCAACTGGTATGTAACTTCACAACCAGCTGACATGTAACTTAAAATTAAACTAGTATGTAACATAAAATTCAAATGGCAATAACTTATAATTAAAATGGCATGTAACAATACTGAAATTTGATCACTGAAATAAATTCATTCAATACTGGAATCTAACTGAATAAAGTCTACAATACGAAATACATATAAAACATCACTGCTAATACTTAAGTTGTACCACCAACTTTCGATGCCAACGAACATTTCTGTGAATTGTGGCCTTCTTCTTTCATTAAACAACATAAAGATTACAAGAAGAAAAATCCTTATTGGCCAACATCACTAGCCAGCTAACCAGACCAACTGCAAATCTAGCTGCAGATGTGCTACACTGTTACAAGCTCTAGGAATATGAACAAATTTTATATCGCAAAAGCTATGCAACAACAAAACATAAAACTTCTATATTTCTTCTAGGTCTTCCAGCCTGCGGACCTCTTTTTTCTTGGTCTTCCAGCCTGCGGATCTCTTTTTTCTTGGTCTTCTAGCCTGCGGTTGCCAAGTAAATGGTAGAACAACCAATCTTGTTAAACAAGAATAAAAACATTGAAAGTAACTGACATGTAACTCGATAGCTAGCATATAACTTGAAAACTAATTGGCATGTAACTTTGAAAACTACCGGCATGTAACCTTAAAATTTGCAAACTAGCATATAACTTTCAAATTTGCTAACTGTCATGTAACTTCAAAAGTTCTTGTAGTTGAAAACTGGCATATAACTTCAAAATTTGCTAACTGTCATGTAATTTGAAAACTAATAGTTCTTGTAGTTGTTTTGGCATGTAGAAATTCTAGGATTTATCTAAACAAAATGAGAGACAAATTGAGTTTACATTTTACCCAAGAAAGATGACAATGATGCTGACAAAACATATCAATGACAACTTGCTACATTGTGACCTTCTCCTCCACATTTCTTGTACTTGTACTCGACTGCCAGTTTACGTGGTCAGTTGTGACTGGATACATATTTGAACCCAGCAGAACTAAGTTACAGTACATCTTTGAACCCCCTCCATAAACTTCAACTTTATTTTGGTTGTTGAAATGGTATTCCAAGTTCAGTTGGCTAGCAAATTACATTTGATACAAGAGATGGAAGGGAATACTTGTCAAAGACAAAAAGTCAAAATAAATAAATAAATAAAGTGTTAAACCAAACATTGATAAAAGATTAAGGATATGAAACAAGACCGTCATAATGGAATGCTCTTCAGTGTTAACTTTAAGGATAGGAAGAATCAAGTACTTCAAGCTATCATAAGCTTCTATCACAACTGCTGCATAGTTCGAATCTCGCCAAAATGCTGGAACAACCCCACTCTGCACCCACAAAGGATAAGTAAATTGAATACCAAAGCTACAAATCCATCAAATAAATTAGAACTACAAGCAGCCACAGGCCCACAGCAACCCAACAACAAATCTGTTGCTGTCACTGATGAAATGAAACCACTCATACTTTATGTTCCTAAACTGCATCATTTCTTTTGTAGGTTTAATCAAGGGTTTGATCTGCAAGAAGTAACTAAATAAAAATGTAGTTGCCAAGACTAACACCCAGAATAGGGAATACGTGATATTATCCACAAGCCCTTCTCTCAATCCACAACCTACATAACTCCTACTCTGAAACCACCAAGTCAATGCATAAAAGAGTCCAGTAACTGCTTGCCATGGATACTCATTCCCCTCCTAAGCTACAATATCTGCAGCTTAAAAGTCCACAAATCACAATCTCTAAATCACTTAAACCAACAAAAACAGAACCCCCACCACCACTCAAACAAACCAAAAATCCAAACTTTTCAACCAAACCAGAGTCCAATTCTCATAATTCATAAATATCACAACTTTCAACACCCCAAATATTTAAAAACCTCTAAACCTCCCCTGAATCTAGCAGCGAATACAAACCCAACAACTCGTTGATTTAAATTATATACAAAACCAAAATATATCTATATACAATTAGCAATGAACCAAACTAAATTAACTAAATTTTGTCAATCAATAAATGAATTCCATAAGGTTATAACACGATAATTATTGAATATTTTTAGTTTCCCAGCAAACCTAAATTTTTACAAATAGAAAAGGAAGTTTTGAAGCATATAGGAAAGCCATGAATTTATATAAGAACCTGTGTGAGTCCTTTTTCCAAGAGCGATCTCTCTTCTTCGACGGAACCCATGACTACGAATGATGTCTCTCTGTTTTCTTCCTTTCTTCTTTGAGGGTTTGAAGATTCAAATGTCAAAGTTGTTGATTGGAAGATAACGCAAGAAAGAAGCGAAAACAATCAACAACTTTGAGAATCCCCTGATAACAATTGCCTCCTCAGATAACAAATCCAAATCCCCACCAGAACGAGAAAACAATTGTCTCGGATTTGAGCTTCGTTGAGAAAACGGGTCTGTATGAGTTGCGATTGAAGAAAGGGAGAGGTAAGCGAGGTTCAGTGGAGGCATGCAGTGAGTCGATGAAGAAAAAAAAAGAGAAGATCTGTATTTGGGTTGAAGAGAGAAGAAAGGATTTTGAAATGAAATGTTGGTAGTGGACAAAATGGCGGTGGAAGAGACGAAATGGGGATGGAGGTCGACGAAATGGGGGTGGGTTTCTGGCTTCAACTTGAATTGTTATCTGAGAGAGAGAGTATTTGATTTTGAAAACTTAGGAAGACAAATTGGATGGTATCGAGTAAAGAGAGAAATTTTAGGTGGGAAATTTTGGGGCAAGTAAAACAAAATGGAGGGCATCTTTGGCAATTCAAGGCCAAAGATGACAAGTATAATAAAAAATAAACTTATGGCTAAAAACAATAAAGCAATAAATTTTTTGATCATTTCTTGCAATTTCCTCATATAGGTCCTAAAAACACTCCATCCTAAAAAGTTAAATATAAAAAAAATTCTAAACACACTTCATAGTACTTGGAGGAGTTGGAGCTGCTCTGTATCTGTATTAGTTTGATGATGTCTTACAATTTCAATATCACCCAATTTCACCATAATATCAATAATAATTAGAAAATTTTACACCAACTTGACCTCTGTAAACTGTAGTTGGAATTTTCTTGACTAAAACAAATATCGATTGATACAAGTCAATCGGGGTAACTAACTATTATAGCAATGAAAAGTCCTGGAAATTTTGGTGCTAAATCATGAATTGCAGCTTCTATTTAGAAAGTAGAAACCAGAGGTCATTGGACATGTGATTGGGAAATAGGTGTCATAATCCTACAGAAAATAGGTGTCACTTAGACAATCCTCTAAACAAAATAGCTCAACTTGATTTAATTATACAAGCTAATTGTGTATCTGTTGTTATTTTTTTATTTTTTATTTTTGAAGCAATTATGTATCTGCTGTTATTTATTTTATTTTATTTTATTGAAGCAATTATGTATCTGCTATTATTTATAAAAAAAAAAAAAAAAAAAAAATTAAAACTATGTATCAACTGTTATTTCAAGATATAAGGGCAAATGGTCTTTTCGACCACATAAAAAAATGACAAAACAATTTATTTATTTTGTTATTAATTTATTATTTAAAAATATTTAATTTATAAAATACAAGGAAAAAAAAAAAAGATAAAATGGAGATGGAGATCTGCTGTATCTCAATACAGATGGGCGATCTCCATCTCTCCACCAATTTTTTTTATGTAGAAAAAATAAACAATTGATCTCTTGCGTGATCGATTCAAGCTCATTGCTCCATCTCAATCACTAGTTCTCAATTAGGATTTTTTTTTTTTTTTTTTTTTTTTTTTTTTTAAGAAAGAAATATAGATTTTGTGTGTGTGTTATTTAGAAAAAAAAAATCTAGATGGTGTTGTTTTTTTTTTTTTTATAAAAAAAATTGGATTTTGTTGTTGATTTTATAAATTTCTATTGTTAATTAGTTTATTTTATAAAACAAAATTATAATATATAATAAAACATTGAAGGAAGGGCAATTTGATCGTTTCATCATTCAATGTGATCAATTCTTATTTAAGTGCAGTCAATGATTAGTCAAGGGTATGTTCTTGTGATTAAAGGAAAATTTCAATATAGCTGTGATATTAAAAAAATCAAGGTATATTGTTACAATTAACCCAATTAATATTTATTTCACGTAAAAACGTAGCTTTCTTCCATTCTTAAATCTTTTTGGGCCTACATGGGCTAGTCTAAGAGTAAGAAGAATTTCAGCCCATTATAAAAGACAAATGATTTGGTCTGTCTTTTGTATAATAATCATCCTCTTGCATTGGCAATAAACTCTTTGGATCTCCATCGAAGAATTGTACTGTTATTACCATTACAACACCTAGGCATGAAAATGAAGAACATGAAGTGGATTGGTTCTATGTAAGCATGGCTCTTGGATTTATGTTGGACTTCTAGAGTTTAATTGGTCATTTGCTTATCAACCGTAGGTGGCGATGTATGTATGGTTACTTCTTGGATCGAGTTGGAGACAAATTTTATTTTTCAGTTTGCTAGTTTTTGTATGCTATGCTTTTAATAAATCGATAAAGTGTTATAATTCTTAAAAGAACTTCATTTTTGTTAGTGATTATTGCGTGGTTGCAAAATTCATTAGATTTATAATATTTATCTTGGAAATTTTAAAAGTCTTGGAAATTTTGGTGCAAAGTCATGAATTGCAGCTTATATTTTGAAAGTAGAAACCAGAGGTCATTGTGCATGTGATTGGGAAATGGGACATGATCAGTTTTCATGATCTTGATTCAGTTTGTATGGCAAATGGGAAAGTAGAAACCAGAGCTTCACCTTGGAAATCCTTTCAACTATAATTATTGCACATCTGATGCTGAATATGAAGCTTATGAGAGGTCAAAGTTGCGTGGTAAGATCAATCCCTCTTTGCTTGATCTTAAACGTTTGGTTTACTTGGACTTGAGCTATGACTATTTTGAAGGAGTACTTGATGGGATTCCCACAGCTGGTCTGCAATATCTTTCTCATAATCACTTAACAGTTAACACCTTCATTGATAAGAAGAATACAAAGGCTTTTGGCAAGCATTCAGCTGCAAATGTGAACAAGCTTCCAACAAGTCTAATTTGTATCAAAGCTCATAAGTCATAACAGACGAGCTGGTAATCTAAAGTATCATAATACAACCTCAATTGATCAACAATATCTATCATTAGGAGATCATGTTATGATCAAACGATGATAGATTGAATATTCTTCATTGGCTTCCATTAATGGAGCTGCATCATTCTCTGTTTTAGCTTACTCTTTCACTGCGTACTTTTATCAAACGCTTTACAGTGTTTACAGCTCTGAGTTTTTTGTCACTTTCAGAGAAGCTCTGCTTATAAAATCATGATTGTCTGAAATGTGTATATATATATATATATATATATTATTCAAAGGATAATGTTAGACATCCAACACTTTTGTCCAACTCTTGTGTCCAACACTTGATGTGTCAATTGATGAGTGGATACACATTAATAATGATTTATCCATGTATCCACTCACCAATTGACACATCAAGTGTTGGACACAAATGTTGGACAAAAGTGTTGGATGTCTACCATTGTCCTTATTCAAATTGAGTTCAACCATTTAATGTCCATATAAAATCATTTTGCACTTTTATATGCCTTGTAATGGAATTTTTCAGAAAACAATTGATATGTGGGTCAAATATATTATTATTAGATTATGCATGGAATTTTTATAGCGGACAATTACTGTTGGTGGCAGCCTCATGTTTTACATTCAAAAGTTTTAATAATAAATCACAAATCAATTGTTGATATAAACAATGAAACAAATGTCCGGATATGTAGAAGAACCAGTCAACTGTTGCTAAAATAAGAATCCGACAGGTACTAATTAATCTTAGCTTTTTTTAACCGCCTTTATGATATTTTCAGCTAAAATGGGGTTGTGATCTGTGAATTTCTTACGATATAATCTTTTGATTATTACTTGTAATTATTCTTATCTTGACATATCATCATTCCAATTTTACAACATGCTAACAAACAATTTTATGACTGTTTTTTGTTTTCAAAAACAAAAAAATCAGTTTTGAAAAACGGATCCAAACAGCACTTATGTTCTATTTAACCATTGACCTATTTGACACAACTCGTGAGTGATGAATATGTAAGTACTTAATATGTCTAAATCATTTAAACCCTCTAACTTTTTTGTTTTTTGAGTAATGGACGTCCCAATTTTTTTTTCTGAAATTTTATCCTAAGTGATGTGACACGTGAGGTGTCATCATCACATCAATCACCACATAATCTCATGATTTATAGAAACATTTACAATTCAATTATCTAACTTGATTATAAATGTGATGTGGCAAACTTTTTTTTTATAGACTATGAAGTTGGGTTTCTAACTTCAGAAACTCTCCTAAAAATGCTGATTGGGATTTCTAACTTTTTCTCATCAATAATACAGTAGAACCCCTCTAAATTAATATTCTTGGGACCCACCCTTGAGTATTAATTTAGAGGGATTATTAATTTGAAGAGTTTTGCCTTGTAAAGTGTTATTTTGTGTCATAAAACATGTGAAAGTCAGTTTTCTTGTTTAGAGAATGTTCCTTTTCGGGATTCCTTATTTTGTCGATTTTCTTCTCTAGTGAAAGTTTTTTTTTTTTTTTTTTTTTCTCTTTCAGGATTCCTTGTTTAGGAAAGATTTGTTAAGGAAATTTCCAATTCCTTTTGGGAATGTGACTACTTAGAAACCAAGGATACTCACCCTATAAATAGTGAGGCTTATTCTTTGGTTGCATATAACAAGAGAGATCTCAAGATATACCTAAAAATTATACTCCTAACAGCTCATAAAAATTATAGTAAGGTTGTTGAAATGTTAAATTTAGTTGAAACCTTTTGGCTACAACAAGAAGGTGATCACAATATCTTCTTAAGGACAATTCAAAAGATGAAGGATGAAGTCAAAAATATCAAACATGGTGGCCTTGTACAAACTAGCATCTTGAAGTACTTTTCTAATTCTTGATTATTATGTAATATATTTTATTGTTTTATGGAATTATTAATTTATACGACAGTCGGGACCGAAATTTTGTATTAGGTTTCAAAAATAAATTATTTATTATTACGATAGAGGGGTTTATTAATTTTTTACACTGGCCTGAGTTGGGACCGAGATTTTTTATTAATTTAGAGAGGATATTAATTTATAGAAGATTAATTTACAAGGGTTCTACTGTATTACATCTCATTTAATTGTAAATAAAAGAGGAGAGAAAATGAGATAAATTATTGGTAAAAAATAGATACATATTTGATTTAAAATAAAATAGGAGAGAGAGTGAAATAAATGTTTTAATATAATTGGTCAAAAATGGATACATATTTGATTTTATATAATTGCATTGGAGATGAAAATATATATTTCTTAAATTTTTTTGACAAAGTAGATCCATATTCAATATATATGATGATGTGTTACTAATTAAAAACCCAAAAATACATATTTGTATTAGAGATGTTCTAAGATACTGACACCTCACGTGTCACATCATTTGAGATATAATTTGAGAAAAAATTTGGGACGTCTAGCATTATAGTGTGTATGTTTTTTCTCTCTCTCTCTTTTAAGTATTAGATAAATTCGGGTTTTTTTTTAGAGGAGGACCCACAATCTCATAGTGTATGTGTGAATGGTTTACCACCGGACCAATCTCATTTGTATTATATTCTTCATTTGATTTCAAGTATTTTCATTTTAATAATAATATTATTATTTAGAAGGAATTTTAATGTATTTCAAATAAATAATAATAATTTAATAATATTATTTAAAGTTCATTTTAATTTGAACGTCAAAAAGTAAGTAACAAAATTCCACACGGAGCATCAACCTTTATAATTTCATAGAAATTTACAATAACGATTTGTCATGTCCTTGAGAAAGTGATAAGGATGGTTCATTTTAGTGGTGGACTGGTGGAGTCATATAAAATACCCAATAAGCACGTAATTAATGGCCCTGTTAAACAAAAGAAAATGAACCATTATCATATTTATTTGAGATGCTGGCAGAGTATTGTTAAACCCCTGTTTTCGCTATATGCAAGTGTAGCAATAAAACGTCTTGGAAATTTTGGTACGAAGTAACGAATCATGATCAAGGAAATTTCCTTCAGTTTACAATACAAGAAAAGACACGTGATTGGGAAATGGGACATGGTCAGTTTTGAATTTTGATGCTCTGTTTTCCTCTCTGCATATACAATTATTTGTGATAATGTTAGTCATCTCTTGACTTCAGAAGTATCTATTACTCTCCAGAGAATTGTGTGGCTATAAGAAGCTAACCTGTCATGATCCAAATGAAATAGATTTAGAGTACGTTTGGGAGAGCTTCTCAAGTAGATCTTTTTTAGAGATAGAGCTTTTAAATGAAAGTCGTTGGTCGTTTGGTTGTCAATTAAAAGGCAACTTTTTTAATGATAGAATTACCAAAATACTCTAACAAGTTTTAAATTATAGGGTTATATTGGAAATTTTAGTGTTATTAAAAAAAAACTCCAAAACATCTGCTTGAAAAAGCTTTAAATTTGAGTTTCTCCAAGTAGACGTAAAAAAACTTTTTTAATCATCCAAAAGCTCTACTGAGTGACAATCAAACGATACAAAAAAAATTGAAAAGAGCTTTTGAATTAAAAAAAAAAAGCTCTTTTAACCAGTAGACAAGTTCTCCCAAACAGACACTTAGTGATCTGAATCAAACCCTTCAACAATCTTGATACTCTTGACTAATACTTCAGAAGCTGGTTTGGTTCTTCTTCTTGTAGAGAATTCGTGGCCTCAAACTAATTAAATCATTTATCTTCCAACTTATTCCACGGGCAAGAAAAATGGAGGATGTGATGTTCTTGGAGTTAGCATCTACACTTATTGGTGATAAGTCGTTAGTCTTTTCTTGACTTCAAACATATCAATAGCTCTCTAGAAAAATTTGTGGTGCAGGAAGCTAACCTATCATGTTCCAAGTCCACAGTGATAGTTGGATGTTTTTGCTGATATGTCAGTCAACTAAAAATCCCAAAACAAATTTTAATGCTTTTGAAAAACATTTATTTATTACCATTTATAGAATAAATTAAAAAATGGAATATATTAAGATAAAGAATCTAACGAATATATTTTTTATCAATAGAATCTAACGAATTAAATGCAATAATGATTTTTTTAAGCATATTACCATTAATATTCCATTAAAATAATGTTATTTAAATTTTTTGTTATGCTGTCATTAATTTATAACCATCCATATGTTTTCAAAATTTACCATTTTCTTGATATTTAAATTAATATTTTGTATTTGTGTTGAAAAATATTTTTATTACCATAGTGTATTGAATGCATGTTTAATACCTACTAAAAAAATAAAACAAAAAATAAAATTTGTTATAAATAGAAGTAAAATTCAATTTTAAAATTAAAGGTGAAATCCACGCATTGGTTACAAAAATAATATTACTTAATTGTCACACAAAATTATAGAAATAAAAATTTTCTGGACCCTATCTCTTCCTATAAATACTTGTCCTAGACTAATTTTGAAGTATGAGAAGCCTTCGATAAGATGAGATTGGCCTAGTGATTTACCCCCCACACATACACCTCGATGTTGTGGATTTGAGTCTGTCCCCTCTCTAAAATCCTGAATTATTGTAATAATTAAAAATATATATATTGTAAAATTTAATAAGTATAATTATGAGTTATTGTTGAATAAGCATAAAACAAAAATAAAATATACAGAGCTCCAATAATGGAGTTTGGATCTGGTCTTATTTTTTGGTGAGCTATTTTTTAAGAATATTTGAGTTTGAATGAAATAATTGCCTGCTTTAAAGAGAAAAATAAAATAAAAATCTTTAGAAAAAGATCAGCCAAAAGACAAATAAAATCCCCAATAAGCACGTAATTAATGGCCCTGTTAAACCCCTGTTTTCGCTATATGTCCATCATAATTGCACTCCTTTTGGTTTGATCGAGCTTCAACATTCCCATTTTTGTTTGGATTCAATTCCAAAATGCACACAATATATTATTTTAACACACCTTTAACCCAACGTGAAGTATGTGTCAGATTTCAAAAAAGAAAAAAAAGAAAAAAAAAAAAAGATTGTGTCAGCTCTGATTATAATTCTTCTTCAATGGACATCAGCTTAGATATAATCCAACTCATCTTAGTCTCTTTAATTTTAATTAACTAATAATTGCTCCTCTGTTAAGCATACATGTACATAACATAGTACACTAGCTATTTGAGTGAAGATTGATGAAGAACATTTGCATTTGAATTTGCCTACATATCTTTAGTATTCAAACATTGTTAATATTTCTTCTAAGACCATGACAGACCATGACAGATAATTCTAGAAAGTGTGAGGTCATTGATGATATCATATAAGTTTGAATTCCCAATATACCAACAAACGTCTTGGAAATATTTAGGTTTAGTGTGGGACCTATTATAGCAATGAAACGTCTTGGAAATTTCGTGAGGATGTTTAGTTTAAAATATTTAGGCTTAGTGTGGGACCTATTATAGCAATGAAACGTCTTGGAAAGACAAGTGATTGGGAAATGTGACTTGGTCAGTTTTGAATTTTGATGCTCTGTTTTCCTCTGTTACCTTCTCTTTAATTAGCAAGCATATACAATTATTTGTGATAATGTTAATCATCTCTTGACTTTAGAAGTTGTTTGTAATTGACTTAAGATTCTTCATTTGTGATAGTTGGATGTCTTAAGACCACACTATAAATAGCATATGCTATTGATAATCATTTCCTATTATATGTTTCTTCTTGAGAGTTGTGTTTAGGCAATGAAACCAACCATGATTTCTTTTCTTTCCCTTCTTTTCCTTGAGTTACTGGCAGTAGCAACCATCAATGTCAGCTTCTCCAATGGAAGCACTTATGTGGGTTGCATCCAAAGTGAGAGAGAAGCACTTTTAAGGTTCAAGCAAGATCTGAATTATTCTTCAAACCGGCTTTCGTCTTGGGTTGGTGATCATGGAGATTGCTGCAGATGGGATGCTGTTGTCTGCAGCAACTTCACAGGCCATGTCCTTGAGCTGCACCTTCGAAATCCTTTCAGCGATCAATATTACTCATTATCCAAAGTTGAATATGAAGCTTATGAGAGGTCAAAGTTGCGTGGTAAGATCAGTTCCTCTTTGCTTGATCTTAAACATTTGGTTTACTTGGACTTGAGCTTCAACGATTTTGAAGGAGAACAGATTCCCAGATTTCTTAGTTCTATGAGGAATTTAAGGTACCTTAATCTTAGTAGAACTCTATTTGCAGGAATGATTCCTCACCAATTTGGAAATCTCTCTACTCTGCAATATCTTGACCTTTCTCTAAATGATATGTTATATGCTGAGAGTTTGAGTTGGCTATCTGGCCTTTCTTTATTGAAACACCTTGACTTGAGCTCTGTAAATCTTACTATGGCTTCCAATTGGCTGCTGGAGATAAACAAACTCCCCTCTTTGGCAGTGTTACGATTGTATAATTGTGGACTCCAACACATTCCTCCATTGCCCTTTGCAAATTTTACCTCATCCCTTGCCACTCTTGATCTTTCTTGGAACCAATTTGATAACCCATCTCCTGATTGGTTGCTAGAGATATACAAACTCTCTTCCTTGAAAGTTTTACAATTGTCATATTGTGGACTCCATCATATTCCTCTGTCGCCCTTTCCAAATTTTTCCTCATCTCTTACAACTCTTGATCTTTCCTCCAACCTATTTGATAACATGTCCATACCTTCCTGGGTTTTCAGTCTTCGTAATTTAGAATTTCTTGGTCTAAGTGGAAATAACTTCAAAGGCCCAATCCCTGATGGACTTCTGAATTTGACTTCTCTTCAACATCTTGATTTATCATCTAACTATTTTAATTCTTCAATTCCTAACTGGTTGTCTAGAATTAGGAGTCTTGAGTCACTTGATCTTAGTTACAATTCAAACTTGCAAGGTACAATTCCAAGATCATTGGGAAGACTTTGCAACTTGAAGTCATTTTCATTTTCAAATACCACTTTAAATCAAGATATATATGAAATATTTCATGTTTTCTCAGGATGTGTTTTAGATGGATTGGAAAATCTGGTCATGCGTCACTGTCAGCTTTTTGGTCAATTGCCCAATGATCAACTTGGACAAGCTAAAAATTTAGAAGTTCTTGATATAGGTAACAATTTTATTTCTGGTTGTGTTCCATCTTCTTTAGGAGAACTTTCTTCTTTGCAAAGTTTAGATCTTTCTTATAACAAATTGAATGGATCACTTTCAGAAATTCATTTTGCCAATCTCGCAAGGCTGATAGATTTTTATGCTTTTGGGAACTCGTTAACATTGAAAGTCGATCATAATTGGGTTCCTCCTTTTCAACTTGTAACATTGTCATTGGGATCTTGTCATATAGGGCCTCAATTTCCATCATGGCTTCATTCACAACAAAAAAATTTAGATTATTTGGATATATCCAATTCAGGAATTGTTGACAGCGTCCCTATTTGGTTTTGGAGATCTCTTTCCCAATTTTCTTTCTTAAATCTCTCTCACAACCAAATTCAAGGAGAGATTCCAAATTTAACTAGTGCTCCTCAACTTGAAATTCTTGACATGAGTTCAAATAATTTCTCAGGTCCATTGCCTCTCATAACATCTCCTGTTGCATTTACACTTGATCTATCCAATAATGTCTTGTCAGGATCCATTGCCCAATTTTTGTGTCACAAGATAATTGAGCCAAGGATAACACGCATTCTCAAACTTAGGTCAAATTCTTTATCTGGAGAATTACCTAATTGTTGGATGAATTGGCGATATTTGTCTGTTTTGGAACTCAGTGACAATAACTTCACAGGTAGTCTTCCTTTTTCCATTGGAAATTTAAGGTATCTTCAATCCTTGCACCTTCGAAACAATGGTTTTTTTGGAGTAATACCCCTGTCACTCAAAAATTGTACAGAGTTAGTAACATTAGACATAGGTGAAAATGAGTTTTCTGGAAATATTCCAACTTGGATAGGAGAGAGATTTTCTGAATTGGTAATTCTCAACCTTCGATCAAATAAGTTTCATGGTCTTCTGTCAAGAGAGTTTTGCCATCTTATGTCTCTTCAAATCTTGGACCTTGCTTACAACAATCTTTCTGGATCTATACCGAGTTGTATCAGTAACTTCAGTGCCATGGTGGCAATGAATTATTCCAAAGGCAACAGTATACAACTTATAAATGGACCTTTTGGAAATAACATTGAGGATGCTTTACTTGTGATGAAAGGGATAAGCTCTGAATATAACTCCATTCTTAATTTGGTTAGAAGCATTGATCTTTCCAAAAATAATTTTTCGGGAGAAATTCCAATGGAAGTGACAAGTCTTCGTGCACTACAGTCATTGAATTTATCGCACAATTCTTTGACCGGAAGAATTCCAGAGACAATTGGTGATATGAGAGAAATAGAGTCCATTGATTTATCTGCAAACCAACTCTCTGGTGAAATCCCACAAAGCATCACAAGTTTGATGTATTTGGGTCAATTGAATTTGTCGAATAACAAGTTGATTGGGAAAATTCCTTCAGGAACTCAATTGCAAAGCTTTAATGCATCGTCTTTCACTGGGAATGAACTCTGTGGATCTCCATTGAAGAATTGTACTGTTGCTACCATTCCAACACTGAGGCATGAAAATGGTGAACAGGAAGTGGATTGGTTCTACGTAAGCATGGCTTTTGGATTTGTGGTGGGCTTTTGGAGTTTGATTGGTCCTTTACTTATCAACAAAAGGTGGAGATATACGTATTGTCGTTTCTTGGATCGACTTGGAGACAAATTTTATTTTGGTGTAAAAAAATTATGCTAGTTTTGTATGTTGTTCTTGTTTTTCCTTTGTAATATATGTTGGCAGCTGTGTGTTTTTTTAAGCTTTAATAAAGATCAAGTCAATGGAGTGTTACAGATGTTACCAAAACTCTCAGGAATTCATTCTGCCAAAAGATTGTGCGATGAATTTAGCACTTGCAGAGCTCTGAGATCTTATCACTTTCAGAGAAGCTCTGCTATTGAAATCATTGTCTGAAAGTTCAACCATTTTGCACTTTTATGCCGCCATTGAATTTCCCAAAAATAATTAGTACGTGAAACTATAACTGAAATATGAGAGAATCAAAGTCTTATTAGATTATACATGTTATTTAATGTCCTGTTTAGCGATTACAGAGCTACTAGGTACTTTAAGAGAAGCTCTCCTGATTAATCATTGTTTGAAGTGTCTATATATTATGTTGTGAAGTTCAACAATTTTGCATATTTATGCTTTTGAAGGAATTTTCAAAATAAGATATATAGATGGAATTTCCGACTAAATCCGTGAATGTCCAGTTAATATGACGATCAAATGACAGCATTTGTCAACAACAAATAATTTGATCATTAATTGACGATGAACGCCTCTACCGTATCTTTGGTACTATGAACGCCTCTACCGTATCTTTGGTACTGTTTTCACTGTTTTAGGTTGTCAATTCTTGGACCATTAACATTTTCTGTTAAATTTATCATGTAAGTATTTATTTGTAGCTCTAAAGGCTACAATAAACCCCTGATTTTGCTGTACTGTTTTGTGAAGAGATAAGAGTCGATTTGCTTCTCTCAACTGGAATTGTACTGTTTTGTCTTAAGAAGTATCGATTGATACAAGTCATTGATTGAGCTCTGTAAAATTATTATAAGTCCTGAAAATAATTAGACCAAACTGAAAAAAATTTTTGAACCTGAATTTTCGCTCTTTTGTATATAGAATTCAATTGAATCTAATGCAGAATTATTGTTGTTTCTATGAATTGTTATTGAGATGTTCATGATACCAAACAGTTAAGTTGTATAGTTTTCAATTCCATGTCATTTTGTTGCAATTCAAAATTTCTTCTGTACAGAAAATGGAGTCTATTGTGGGAACTATAATAACAATGAAGAGTTTTTTAAATTTTGGTGCAAAGTCATGATCAAGAAAACTTCGTGCAGCTTCTATGTAGAAACGACATGTCATTGAGCGTGTTTTAATATCCACGGAAAAAATTCAACTGTGACTACTCCATTTATTGAATCACATGTATTTCAAAATAATGCAAATTTGCCAATTCAATTCCAAGAAAAAACACGTGACTGGGAAAACTTTAATGGATTTACAAAGAACCAATATGAAAGAACATGAGTTTCAATTGATTTACATTTATATTTGCAAGATCTATCAAAGCCTTCTTTTTCCTCTTCTTCAAAGTTCAAACTTTAACAACATACAGCATATTGATCAACATGATTGGGCAAAGTCCAGCTTTTAACAACAGACTTACCTCAAGCCCTAACACCAGAAAGGGACCCTCCAAACCCTCCTCCAAAAATTCACCAGCATGTTTCCCAAAAGTTCACCCGTTCAATACCAAGTGACCAAGTGACTAGTTGACAGAATTGTTCATCTAAAGCTTATGCAAAAAGGTTGCCCATCAATGATTCAAACCAAAAACATCAAATAATTAGCGGTAAGCAGAGTTTCATACAGCCATAGAAAGGGAAGCATATGTGGAGCAAAGTGATGATTCTCCAAAAAAAGAGAACAATTATCAGAGGCAAGTTTTCTAAGTTGCCTGGGCTCATTAATACAATGCTAATATAGATAACATTGAGAAAAAATGTGAACAAGTAAACTATCAGCAGAGCAGCAACCAATGATAAGGCCTTGTAGATGAGGAGGGGTTCAAGCAATCTTAATAAGAATCCAAGCAAGTGCAGACCCAATTAAGAATGTCAGAAATACATTGACTTGCATTAACAACCTACACAGTTGCATGAGAAGCTTTGAGTTAAACCATACCAGCGAAAATTGCTATTGCAAACAAAAAAGATGACCAAAAGAGAACTCACAAAGTAACCAAACTTTGTAAGGTAATTGTTTCAGAGAGGTTGCTAAGAATAAGCGATGGCTCGAACACGAAGAATACAATCTGATAATCAACATTCAATAAGTTGCTATTATACTAAACCAAATCAACCAAGCAGTGGTATAAAAAAAATCTGGCCACCACATATTCACATTAAAAAAAGATAACATGAATTTGAATTTGAATTGCCTGAACAAAATTAAAAAAAAGAAAAAGATAAACTATTTTGAATTTGAATTGCCTGAAAAAACTGATAACATGAATAAAATCGAAACCTTGCATCTAAATGTCCCGAATGGTTTTTGCATTATCCTCCATTTAATAGGATTCAATAGTTTTCTCTTATATACCTCATTAATCAAGATAAACAATTTCAATTTTCTATCTTCACCCTACATTTTCCAGGTAACCAAACAGAACATGTTAACAATTACATTGATTTGGGCAATTGGGCCTAATTCGGACAACTACGGATCTAGTTCATTGGTATTCCGAAAATCATTCACTTTCAACGAACAAAAAATTGATGCGAAATTGAAAATTAACAAATATATAGATACAAATCCATGAGTTGGTTCTGAAAAATAAATTAGGTCAAGTAATTTTGAATTTGATATATAATAGAAAAAATTAAAAGATGCTAAGGCACACCTTCATCTGGTTAGAGTACGAGGAAGTAGAAGAGACCCGCTTGTTACTGAACATCATGTATCCGACGAGTAATACGACTCCAATCATCATGATCGCAGCTCCGAATCTCCGATTATGTATCTCAACGGACTCGGCGGCTCCACCTCTACTATTCTCCTGAACTGCACCGCACACGATTATGTAGATCAAAGAAAGATTTGAGAGAAGCAGAAACTTTGTAGCTCCAGAAGAGAGAAGCGAAGAAGGAGACGATGGGATTCATTTGAATCCCAATTTGGGTGTGTTTATTTGGGTAGTTATTGATTTAATGTCAGTGGAGTGTGAGTAGTTATTTATATATATGGCCATTGTTGTGTCTTCTCCGTCTTCGTTTCTTCCTCTCTATTCTCCAGTTCTGGTCTCGTTTCTCCTTCTCTCACGAGCTCTACATCTCTAGATCTTGGTCTCTCTCTCTCTCTCACGCGCACACACCAGCTCTCTTTTCTTTTCTCTATTTTGTTATCAACAAATCTACATTCTCTCTCCTCCAATTCCTTTTTTTTTTTTAATTTCTTTTTTTAATGCCACCTCTTGTCATTATGTTGCCACCTATCACAGAAATTGCCACATGTCCCAATCCTGCTACCTTTCTTTATTTTTATTTTATTATTAAAAATCTACTCTCAAACTTACCGGGTACCAAAAATTTGCGTCTCTTGGGCTTGGGCTTGAGTTGGATCATCTGTTTAAATTTGGATACTGGGCCTGGAAAAATTTATGGAACTTGACCTTACATGAGAACTAATTGTTATACATATATATTTGAAATTTTCTATGTATCTAGATCAAATATTTTTTTTTAAGTTTTTTTAATATTGGTAGGATTCAAGCCGCTGACTTGGGAGTCATTTGCCTAAACCTTAAGTTTGTCAATCTACCAGCTGAGCTATGCCCTTGGGACAATTGCTATACATATTGAGTATTAGTTGTTGGGTGAAATAATTATTTGGTAGATTTATAACCAATAATTTAAAATTCAAAATTGAGAATTAAAGTGCCGGAAATGATTATGATCATCAATGATTTGGTGGTGGTTACAATATGAAATTGATATTTTTTTTGGTGGACATTGAAAGATTGTATTGATGATGGATTATATCAGTTTTGGTTTGTAATATAAATTACAAAATAAAAACTGAAGAAATTAAATGCTAATAAAAAATAGCATTTTTATCCTAACCAATAGTCCACTATATAAAAGGGTATGTGTGACTCATTTTAAGGTATAGAAAACAACCAAATTAGCACTCTCAATACAATTGTGTTTGTCACCCAATATATCTCTTCCACTCACCAAAGAAGAAAATAAAATTATAGTTGTTTTAGTGATTCTGCGTTTAGAAGTGCACATTTGTAGAATTAGGCTCATTGGTTAGAGCCCATCTATTACCCTTTTGCACTAGAACATTGTTCTCGAGGTCGAAATCTAACCTTAAGGACATGTATTTCACACGCCTTAGTCTTTCATCGACTCATATTTGATTCCATTTTATTAACAATAGAACTGTCCATTTTATCAACAACAGGCAAGTCTAGTAGTCCCCACTCGACATTAAAGACATTAAAGATTTTTTGCTATCAGGGCAACAAATTTCAAATTTGGAAATTGTCAAAAACAAATTTAAACCTTTCAAGTTATAAAATATCCATGAAAATTAGACATTGTAAGGCAATTGTTGAGTTAATTCTTCAACAATTGCCATATTGAAAAATATAATCTGTTGAACATTTAATTGTTTTAGAAATCAAAGACCTAAAACATATTTAAAAATGGAGTAGGTAGAATCCTAGTTAGGTACATCCAAAAATCTATCAACTCAGTAATTGACAAGAAAATCAACAGCAACACAACATGAATTAGCAAAGGATTTGAAATATGAATTCATGAATTAGCATCATTTCCCCAATTTTGAGGGCATGTTTACTAATCAAACATTCCCTCAAATTTGGGGAAATGGATGGGGGAGGAGATACCTGCCCAAATAGGCTTATGGACAAGATTGTAATTTTATCTTTTTATACTTTTATTTTTTAGATACTTACTTTAGATCATTGGATTGAGGGACATTGATTAACTATTGAATTTCATTGATGGACCTGTACATATATTTTTTATTTTTGTTTTCTGTTTATTTAACTGCATCTAAGTAATAATAAAATTTTAAAATTTGCCTATGCTGATGATAAATAAATTATAAATCTACTAATGCTAGAAACACCAAAATGAATTTTGCAACCACGCAATTATCACTATCAAAAATGAAGTTCTTTTAAGAATTATAACACTTTATCGATTTGATAATTGTAGCGTAGCAAACAAAAACTAGCAAACTTTTCTAACAGCAAAATAAAATTTGTTTCCGACTCGATCCAAGAAGTGATCATACATATATCTCCACCTTCAGTTGATAAGCAAATGACCAATTAAACTCCTGAAGCCTACCATAAATCTAAGAGCCATGTTTACATAGAACCAATCCACTTCATGTTTTTCATTTTCATGCCTAGGTGTTGTAATGGTAATAACAATACAATTCTTCGGTGGAGATCCACAGAGTTTATTGTCATTGAAAGAGGATGATTATTATACAAAAAACAGACCAAATCATTTATCTTTTATAATCGGCCGACACTCTTCTTAATTATAGACTAGCCCATGTAGGCCCAAAAAAATTTAAGAATGGAAGAAAGCTACGTCAATTTATGTCAAATAAATATTAATCGGGTTAATTGTAACAATATACCTTGATGTTTTTTTAAAAATCACAGCTATATTGAACTTTTCCATTAATCACAAGAACATACCCTTGACTAACCGTTGACTAACACTTGAATAACAGTTGATCACACTGAATGATGAAATGATCAAATTGCCCTTCTTTCCTTCCTCAAAATTTTAATTTTTTTTTTTTAAATTTAAATTTTGAGAATGGAGTGTCTTTAGAAAAGAAGTGTAAAAAGAAAAAAATGGAGTGTCAATAGAAGCTCTCAAAATACAATTATAGAACACAAAATGAAATTGATTTAATAAACAGCAAAATGAAAATACAAATAAAGTTTCTTAAAAAAGAGAGGCAAAATCCCCGAATTTGGTCTAAAAATTAATGGAATATTCAAAACCGTCACATCCCAATAACATAGGAATTTTCTCTTTACAATCCAATTTGATCTTTTTACACCTTTTTTTTTTTCTAAAAACACTCCATCCTAAATACTTAAATATAAAAAAATTTCTAAACACACTTCATAGTACTTGAAGCATGAGTTAAATCAATATCAATATAAAACAAAACAAAAAAAAAAAACAAAAAAACAAAAAAAAAACTTGTGATTGATGAGGGTATAGTAGAAAATACAGCAATTAAATTCCTCTTTCCTGCAATTTTTATTAATTTAAAAGGATTAATAATGTGCAAGGCCAGAGATCATTTTTAGCTTACACAAACTGATGACATGACTGGCCACCAGCAGGCATATGAACTCATTAAGAAAATGTTGGCAAAATATACACATTGTAGGTGGTCGATCGAACTGGTATGTCGAATGGGTCGGGTAGAATCAGTACCAAAGCAACTGATCTGGAAATTGAATGAATGACGTCGGCTGTCATCTAAGGATGGTCGTCTGGGATTAGCTGAACCTGCAAAAGAACTTGAAACAGTAATATAATATAATGAAATAAGAAAAGTTGGGGCTTGACGTTAGCCTTAGGTATGCTTGGGCTGAGCAAAGCAATTAGGTGACTGAAAGATAGGTTCCGGTGATCGGAGTTAAGATCAAGACTTTAATATCTATTTTCTCGGGAGAATTCAGAGAGCTTTTTAGTAGAGAAGCCCTCTTATTTATAGTAGTGGAAGTGACTCCAACGTTCACTGATCATGTTATGATCGTGGGCGAGATTTGGGGGGGATACTGGGAGAGATTCTCTCTTCCAGTTACCCACCAAAGCTAACTGAAGACTTGACTTGGTCATTCGAAGACCAAGTCATGCTGTTGACACTTGTTGGATCGACCAACCCAACGGGCCTGGGTTGGGTCTTTTTGATATGAGGTCTGGGCTTTGTTACGTTTGGGCCTATGGACCATTTCTGGCTACCACAGTTTGTCCCCCACTCTCTAAAGAAGTAACCTATTGATTTAGAGAGTGACTTGTGCTGGATGGATTACTTTGTCGGTCGACTCCTCTCATTGAGTCGAGTAGACGTTCTTGGGACGCTATTCGACGTATCCGTACGGGGACTGACGCTACGAAGGAGGGGGTTGTCGTTCGACGGTCATCGAGGATTTTGTCGTTCGACTATCATCTCGAGGTACAGCAGATGGTCTTGAGATGTAGCAAATGGATCGTTTTGGTGGGAACGTTTAGGTTTCCCATGATGACGTCAGGTGCTTTTAAACCCATGCGCAGTTCTCGATAAAGGCGTTTAAAATTTAAAACTGGTAACTTCACCTGGGTTAATCAAACTGACGGGGAGTTGACACGTCAGTTATGTTGGGTTAAATAGTAGTTGAAAAGGTGCTGACGTTTTAACTAGGGTTTATAGGGAGAGTTGGTTTTATAAGTAAATCTCTCTTCTTCAAAAAAGATCTTACCTTGTACGTTTCTGGTGGTTTCTTTTTTTGAAAGCTCTCTCCATTTGTTGTTCTCGCTGATTTTCTTTCTCTGCGAAGTGCTGGTGATCCATCTTCAGTAGATTCCTTCATTTTCTTCAAGGTTAGTATACATTCTACTTATTTGCGTTTTATTCTGTATGTGAATCTTGGATTCTGATATCTATCGGTGTTTTTTCTTTGTTTTTGATATTTCTTGATGTTCTTGATAGCTCTTGATATTTTGATTCGCTGCCATGTTGATTTTGAATATATATGCTGTTTCTGCTTTGCGTGGGTGTCGTCGTGACTAGGACCGTCGTTTAGCTTTGATAGAGTACCCATTTTGTGAGTAGACTGCCTTTATGAGATTCTAGATCGATATTCATCTAAGGCTTCGTGATGTAGACTACCAGGTTTTTTTTTATGATCTAGAAACCTTAGGTTGTGATAGTAGCGTTTTGGTTTGACTGACCTGCGCCCCTTTTTTTTTTTGCATGTCAGTTATTTTTTTGGAGATATGTCGGGCGACGAGCCAATTTCGATTTCGTCTCAATCAGGGTCTGATAGTGACATGGGGACTGGGTCTGAAGGTGTTGAGAGTGGGGCGACGAGTTTCGATAGACGAGTCACGGTTCGCGATCCGTCAGAAATCGTCAACATAAATGTCGCGGGTATTTTAGACGGGGGTGGTGTTCGTGCGATAGCAACACCGGTCGAATTTCCCCCGCGTAGGAATGATGCGGAGGCGTCTACTTCCGGTCGAGCAACAGGAGTCTTGGATGTAAATCCAGTAAGTCTAATTGCCCATAGGAATTTGGACGGCTTGCGGACGATGTATGGTATTCCTAAGTCGGTCGAACTACGTGCCCCTCTAGGTCGTGAACGAGCAGATTGGGATATACCTGGGTGGACATGTTTTTACGAATACACATTACGTCTAGGTTTCAGATTTCCAGTCCCTGAGTTGGTGCGTCGACTGCTGAAATATTTTGATCTTGCCCCTGGCCAACTGATGCCAAATAGTTGGAGAATTTTGCTGAGCCTGACGGTTCTTGAAGAGTCGACGACTGCGAGGGCGATGGTCGCAGAGAAGGAAGGCGTGGTCGCTAGTTTAGAGGATGAGCTCACGTCGATCGCCTCCATAGCGATATGTAAGGCCAGGGCAGAGTTGTTTAAAGAATATCTGTCAGGCCAGCATGTCGACTGGAAGCAAGAAGAGATGCAAGAGGTGATCGACGCCTGCGAAGAAATGCTTAGGCTGGAGGAGCCTTCACCTGAAGAAGAGGCAGGCGCAGGGGAGAACGCTGATAAGAACCTCGAACAGTCGACCAGCCTGAACGACGATGCTGCTGATCCACCACTTGAATGATGCTTCAAAATATTTTTTGTAATTTGTCGATGATTTGGTCATCACCCCTACTTTGCATTTGTAACGAATGTTTACGGTCGACTTCGACCATTTGAAAAAGAATTTCTCTCTTTATTTAATTGAAATCTTTCGCTTTTGTTTCGACTCTTCTATGCAGTGATGGTTTTGGACTTGTATGATATAAGTTTGTATACCCACGCGAGTCGATCGACTTATAGAAAATTTGTATGAGATAAGCCGGTAAACTTACGCCTATAAACGAGTCGATCGACTTGGGTAATAAAATTGCGTAAGCCTGTAAACTTACATATAAATGAATTGATCGACTTGGGTAAAAAATGTATAAGCCTGTAAACTTACATATGTAAATGAGTTGGTTGACTTGTGAAAAAATTGTATGAGATAAGCCTGTAAACTTAAGCCCATAAATGAGTCGATCGAAAAAGTTACAGTATGATTTCATTGTCGATGACTGTAATTTAAATTCGATTTCTCGTGTTCATGGTCGACAAGACCTTGTTACAGAATATCGCGTACATGCGTTTTTCGGTCGACAAGAGACAGATAATATCGCGTACATGCGTATTTTGGTCGACAAGACTTTGTTACAGATAATATCGCGTACATGTGTATTTTGGTCGACAGGACCTTGTTACAGATAATATCGCGTACATGCGTATTTTGGTCGACAAGACTTTGTTACAGATAATATCGCGTACATGCGTATTTTGGTCGACAAGACTTTGTTACAGATAATATCGCGTACATGCGTATTTTGGTCGACAGGACCTTGTTACAGATAATATCGCGTACATGCGTTTTTTTTTTTTTTTTTTTTTTTTTTTTTTGGTTTTCATTCGACATCTGTCCCCAATACTATGCATGTTTGGGCACGCCTTGTTGTCAGTCGACACGTTTTCAGTCGACATGTTTAAAATCGTCATTTGTCTTGTCCCCAGTGCTACTCCCCCAACTCTTAACATGTGTTTGGCATAACAGTTTGTTGAGAGTTTCACGCCGGGTTGAAGGTTGCGAGCGTCGTACCTGAACTAAGACAGTGGTTGCTTGTTGATGTCGACAGTTAAATTATATAATTTTGTGAGCTTAGGTTTGCACTTAGTTGCACTAAGTAGTCATCATTGCTCCTCGGGGGTCGATTTCATTAATAGGGAATTGTCGATAAAAATAATATTTCAAAAATTGAAACAACTAGTTTAGAAATGGTACTGTTTTAGATGTAGCGCATTCCAGCTGTTGTGTCGCTCTCGACCGTCGAGGCCTCGTATTTTGTATGCTCCTCGTCCGACGACATCTGTTATTTGATAAGGTCCTTCCCATGTAGGCCCTAACTTGCCAGCGCCTTCCTCCCTTGTATTTTGGAACACTCGTCGTAGTACCCAGTCGTGGAGTTTGAAGACTCGGACATTAACTTTCTTATTGTAGTGTCGAGCGACTTGTTGTTGGTACGATTGAGTTCGAAGGGTTGCACGATCTCGTCGTTCGTCGAGGTGGTCAAGTTCGAAACTGAGCTCCAAGTTGTTCTGTTCTTTATTAGGATTCTCGCTGCGGGCGGTCGACAACCTGGTTTCTATTGGGATGACTACTTCTGACCCGTAAACGAGTGAAAAGGGGGTTTCTCCTGTCGACCGTCGTGGGGTAGTTCTGTATGACCATAAAATCTCTGGAAGTTTCTCTGCCCACTGGCTTTTTTTCGGCTTCCAGTCGCTTCTTCAGTGTGTTGACGATTGTTTTGTTGGTCGACTCCGCTTGTCCATTCGCTTGGGGATATCGTGGAGTTGAGAAGCTTAACTTGATGGCGTATTTGTCGCAGAAATTCTTGAAGTCGAACGAAATGAACTGGGATCCATTGTCGGTCACTATCTCCTTTGGGACCCCAAACCTGCATATGATATTTTTCCATATAAAATTGCGTACCTCAGTGTCGCGTACTTGTTGATACGCCCCGATTTCAACCCATTTGGTGAAGTAGTCTGTCAGGACTAACATGTAGACGACACCGCCTGGCGCAGCTGGTAGCTTACCTACAATATCCATCCCCCATTTCATAAAAGGCCAAGGGGCCGAAATTGAATTCAACATACCTGGGGGGAGATGTGATATTGGTGCGAAGCGTTGGCATTTGTCACATGATTTGACGTGATTTTGAGAGTCAACTCGCATAGTCGGCCAGTAGTATCCTGCTGTGATGGCTCTGTTCGACAAGCTACGGGCGCCGGAATGATTTCCATATTCTTCTTGGTGCAAACTTTTCAGGACGTCGTACGCTTCTCGAGGGGTCACACATCTCAAATATGGGCCTGTGAATGATTTCTTGTAAAGTTTACCATATAGGATGCAGAACTTGGCTGACTTTGCTTTGATTCTTCTTGCTTCTACCCTGTCGTCTGGCAGAATGTCTGCTTGGAGGTAATTGAAGATCGGCTCTATCTAACTTCTTCCGTTGTCGACCGGTGCCACTGTTTCTAATTCTTGAATTGATGGAGACATGAGATGGATTATTGGAACCGATTTTGAATTGTTTGTTGTCGTCGAACCTAGGTTTGCTAGTGCGTCTGCTCGTGTGTTCTCGAACCTGGGTATTTGCTCGATTGAAAACTCGTCGAAAGTCGACTGCAGCTGTTTGACTTTGTTTAGATAGGCCGACATTCTCTGGTCCCTCGCCTCATATGTGCCGTTTATTTGTCGAACGACTAATTGGGAGTCGCTTCGTACTTTAATGATTTTCACATTCAGGTTTTTTGCGAGGTCGAGCCCGGCGATTAAGGCTTCGTATTCGGCTTCGTTGTTCGTTGCATGGAATCCACAGTGGATCGACTGCTCCAGTATGTCCCCTTGTGGGGATTCAAGTACCAATCCTAATCCGCTTCCTTTGATGCTACTTGATCTGTCGACCGACAGGATCCATTTACCGGGTGCAGCCATTTCTGTCAGTGTAACTAGTTCCTGTTCGACCTGCACACTTTCACCAGGGGTAAAATCCGCAATAAAATCGGCTAATACCTGTGATTTCATCGCTGATCGCGGGTGGAAACTGATGTCGTATTCGCTGAGTTCTACTGCCCACTTCGTTAGTCGACCTGAAAGTTCAGGTTTATGAAGTATATTTTTGAGTGGATAAGCGGTTAATACCTTAATCGAATGGCATTGGAAGTATGGTCTGAGTTTGCGGGCTGCCATCACAAGAGCAAGAGCTAGCTTCTCCAATCGACTATACCTGGTTTCGGCATCGAGCAGAGTCTTGCTTACATAGTAGACTGGATGCTGGTTACTTTCCTCTTCTCTGACTAACACTGCACTTACGGCTGTATTAGACACGGCCAGGTATATGAACAGTACTTCGTTGTCCTTTGGTTTCGACAATAATGGGGGCGACTTCAAGTAGGTTTTCAAATCTTGCAACGCTTTCTCACAGTCATCATTCCATTCGAACGCTTTGTTCTTCCTGAGGATGTTAAAGAATTGGAGGCATTTTTCGGACGACTTCGATATGAATCGGTTCAGCGCTGCGACTCGACCGGTTAGTTTCTGAACGTCCTTCATGCATTTAGGCGACTCGATATTTTCGATCGACCGTATTTGATCTGGATTGGCTTCGACGCCTCTTTGAGTGACTAGGTAGCCTAGGAATTTTCCTGAAGACACACTAAAAGAACACTTAGTAGGGTTCAGTTTCATACCATATTGGTCGAGTACGTCGAACGACTGCCGAAGATGGTCGATATGTTGCTGGGCGACTAATGATTTGACCAGCATGTCGTCGATGTAGACTTCCATCGTTGATCCAAGCATCTTGGCGAACATTTTGTTGACTAGCCTCTGATACGTTGCACCTGCATTTTTCAAACCAAAGGGCATTACTTTGTAACAAAAAATACCTCTTTCAGTGACGAAGGCTGTTTTTTCCTGGTCGTCTGGATGCATCAGAATCTGGTTGTAGCCAGAGTAAGCGTCCATGAAGCTCAATAATTCATGCCCTGCAGTTGCGTCGACCAGCATGTCGATGTGTGGAAGCGGAAATGAATCCTTGGGACATGCCTTGTTGAGATCAGTGAAGTCGATGCGACTCGCCACTTCCCGTTCTTCTTTTTTACCACGACGACGTTGGCCAGCCAGTCTGGATATTTTACTTCTCTCACTGAACCGATGTCGAACAACTTTTGTATTTCTTCGTTGATCACTTTGTTCCTTTCGGGAGCGAATTTTCTTATCTTTTGTTTAACTGGCTGATGGTCTGGGTCGACTTGTAGTCGGTGAACCATTACTTCTGGGTCGATTCCGATCATGTCTTTGTGCGACCAGGCAAAGCTGTTGCGGCGTTCCCTCAGGAACTCGACTAACTGCTTTCGGATGTCGTCTGGTAATCTCGACCCGATGAATACTTTACGATCTGGTTGGTCTGGGTCGATTGATACCTCGTCGAGTTCCTCCATTTTTTGCTTGGTTGGAGTCGACTCGACCGTGGCTTCCTGTAATTGCTATAATTCCTGTTTCTTCTTTTTTAAAGCGTTTTGGTAGCACTCTCTTGCGGCTCGTTGCTCTCCTTTAATTTCCTTAACTCCCCACTTGGTTGGAAACTTGATCAGTTGATGGTAAGTCGACGGGATTGCTTTTAACTCGTGTATCCAGGGTCTGCCGAGTATTGCGTTGTAAGGGAATTGGCAATCGAGCACTAGGAAGTTGATGTACAGGTTGACTCCTTCGGCGTAGACTGGTAGCACAATTTCGCCTAGCGTACTCTTTTGCTCTCCACTGAACCCGGTCAACATAGTCGTTCGACGACTGAGTTTCGATTCGTCGACCTGCATTTCTCTCAGAGCACTATTAAACAAAATGTTGCATGAACTGCCATTATCAATTAAAATGCGTTTAGTTAAACAATTAGCGATATGCAAAGAAATAACTAAAGCATCATGGTGGGGAGAGAACAAATCTGATTTGTCTGTCGACCGAAAGGTGACGGTTTCGTCGACTTTGGATGGGTGCTCTCGATTTGGCTGAATCTCTGCGTTTGACACCTGTCGTGTGTGTCTCTTGGCTGCCGAGTAGCTTACACCACTGACCTCAGATCCGTCGGAAATGCAATTAATCACCCCGTCTTGCCTAAGAGGATCTGGTGGGCTGTCGACCGCGCCGGTTTGCCTTTGGTCATCGTGTCTGGCGTAAGTTTGCTTTCCCTTGTCGGTCAGGAACTCCCGTAGATATCCCTATTTCAGGAGCTCGGCCACTTCGAATTTTAAGGCGATGCAATCTTCCGTGCGATGGCCGTGATCACCATGGAACTCGCATCGAAGTTTTGGATCCCTATGTTCGGGAAGGGAGTTCATTTTCCGTGGCCACTTGATTGTCTTGCCCATTTCTCTCATAACTGCAACGAGGTCGACCGGTTCGATGCTGAGGAGGTATTCTGGTGCTTCCACCTTTGGTCGACTCGACCTTGGAATACCGCGCCCGTAAGTGCTTCTCTCACCAGAGCTTTCGTGCCGCGACTGGATGTTTCTCCTGTCGCTTGTCGGGTACGGTTCCGACCGTCTGTCGTTTGACTTTCTATCGATTCTTTCGTTTCGACGACCTCCATAGTAACTGCTGTTGGCTTTTCCAACGAAGTTTGCCTCATCTTCCTCCCACTTGATCTGGGCCCATGCTTTGGCCAATACGTCTTCCATTGTCCTGCAAGGGTATTTGGTAAGTTCCTTGTATAAATCAGAGTCAAACCTGAGACCTTTTCTGAAGGCGTAGATGGCAGTCGCCTGGTTGCAGTGAGGGATTTGCACTTTTTCTCTGTTGAAACGTCCGACGTAGGCTCGTAAATTCTCGCCGGTTCTCTGCGTTATGGTGTAGAGGTCGTCCGACAGCTTTTCCAACTTGCGGCTGCTTGCAAATTGCTCCACGAATGTGTCCGTCAGCTGTGCAAAAGAATCAATAGAGTTATTAGGTAAATTTGTGTACCACTGTAATGCAGGGTCACTAAGGCTGGATCCGAAGGCCTTGCACATGCATGCTTCTCTAAGGTCGCGTGGGATTACGGCAGTGAACATCCTCTGCTTGTATTGTGCTATATGGTCGTCCGGATCGGTCGTCCCTTCGTACTGTTTCATATTTGGGAAGTTGAACTTCTTAGGCATCTCCATAAGAGCTATTGCATCGACGAAGGGCGAGTCAGCGAAGCTATTTGCGGTACTCTTCTTGATAGGAGCTGGGACTCCTGGGATTCTCTGGATGAGAGCTTCCATTTCTGCAAACCTGCGAGAGAATTCTAAATTAGCAGATAAATGTAAGTCTGGCCCCGGTTTTACCACTCCGGGTGTCGACTGGAGAGACATAACCGCCTTAGGGACGTTGTCCGGTTGTTGATCTATTGGCTGTTCGTGTTCGTTCACAGCATCGTTTCTGGCGGGTATATCGTTGAGGTCGATCTCAACCCTTGCCGTCTGAGGTGTTGGTAGATTCTGACGGTCGACCGGATTTGCTTCTGGTGCGATGGGGTTCCCTGGAACTCTCCGAATATGTCGGTCGACGTCGTTATCGTCGTTTGACGTAGGGACTGGATGCTCCGAAGTGGCTGAATCTGGAACTACTCCGTCGACCAGCATTCTCAATTCTTTGTTTGTTGCCCGGATCGCCGCATTTTCCGCTTCGAGTGCTTGTAGCCTCTCGGTGCTGGCGGCCATTTGGGCGTTCAGCATAGCGATCTGCTCTTCGACAGTTGGGTTTGATCCATTTCCGGCCATGTTGAGTTGTAGTTAGGATTGATTGATTTGGACTCAAAGGTAGTTGCAATGGGCCCCACGGTGGGCGCCAAACTGTAGGTGGTCGATCGAACTGGTATGTCGAATGGGTCGGGTAGAATCAGGCCCAAAGCAACTGATCTGGAAATTGAATGAATGACGTCGGCTGTCGTCTAAGGATGGTCGTCTGGGATTAGCTGAACCTGCAAAAGAACTTGAAACAGTAATATAATATAAAGAAATAAGAAAAGTTGGGGCTTGACGTTAGCCTTAGGTATGCTTGGGCTGAGCAAAGCAATTAGGTGACTGAAAGATAGGTTCCGGTGATCGGAGTTAAGATCAAGACTTTAATATCTATTTTCTCGGGAGAATTCAGAGAGCTTTTTAGTAGAGAAGCCCTCTTATTTATAGTAGTGGAAGTGACTCCAACGTTCACTGATCATGTTATGATCGTGGGCGAGATTTGGGGGGGATACTGGGAGAGATTCTCTCTTCCAGTTACCCACCAAAGCTAACTGAAGACTTGACTTGGTCATTCGAAGACCAAGTCATGCTGCTGACACTTGTAGGATCGACCAACCCAACGGGCCTGGGTTGGGTCTTTTTGATATGAGGTCTGGGCTTTGTTACGTTTGGGCCTATGGACCATTTCTGGCTACCACACACATAAGAATTGTTCTCATTGACAATTCTTCATCAGCTGCTCTATATGACTGTATCTGCATTAATTAGATGATGTCTAACAATTTCAATATCACCCAGTTTCACCAAATATCAATAACATAGACACATAAATAATTAGAAAAATTTACACCAACTAGACCTACGTAAACTGTAGTTTGAATTTTCTTGACTAAAACAAGTATCGATCGATACAAGTCATCGCTAGTTACAGAAAATGGGGTAACGAAAAGTCTTGGAAATTTAGGTGCAAAGTCATGAATTGCAGCTTCTAACGAAATGGGACATGATCAGTTATCATGATCTTGATTCAGTTTGTATGATATGAAGCTTCACCTTGGAAATCCTTTCAACAAGTCTAATGTGTATCAAAGCTCATAAGTCATAACAGAGAGGAGCTGGTAATCTAGGGTATCATAATACAACCCCAATTGATCAACAATATCTATCATCAGGAGATCATGCTATGATCAAACGATGATAGATGAATATTCTTCATTGGCTTCCATTAATGGAGCTACATCATTCTTTGTTTTACCTTAACTTTTTCATTGTGTACTTTTATCAAACACTTTACAGTGTTTACAGCTCTGAGTTTTATGCCACTTTCAGAGAAGCTCTGCTTATAAAATCATGATTGTCTGAAATGTCTATATATATTATTCAAATTAAGTTCAACCATTTAATGCCACTGTTGCAAAATACATTTTGGTAGTTGTTGAATTTATAGAGCTGGGCATTCATATTATTTTAGAGGAGATCATTGAATTACATTGATCGGTTATATTGTAGACCAAACTGAAATTTCTTTGAACCCACTGATTTTCAGGCATAGCCTTCTACCAATGATTTCTTATTGTCATCAAAATTCCTTTGGTAGCCTAAAGCTACCAAAAAAGAAACGATTTAAAAAATAAAATAAAAAATAGTGTTTCCATGTGCTCAGTGCAGTCTACACGTGAGGCATGTACTCAACAAATCAACTTTATGGTGAAATCCCTCAAAGTGTTTCGGATTTAATATTTTTGAGTCACTTGAACTTATCCTACAACAATTTGATCGGGAAAATTCCTTCCAAGTACTCAATTACAAGGCTTTAAGCCTTTAATGCATCATGCTTTATGGACAATGAACTTTGTGGAGATCCACTTCCTAAGCATTGTACCGAGACAATTCCAACACTTGATGGTCAAGAAAGTGGAGAAGGACAAGATGACGGTGAATAAGATGAAGTAGAACGTTGGTTCAATGTGCAGCATGGCACTTGGATTTGTGGTGGGCTTTTGGAGTTTAATAGGTTATTTATTTGTCAATAGAAGATGGAGATCCATGTACTGTCATTTCTTAGATGGTTGTATATTCCATTTAGGGTGTGGAGATTCCATCTGGAATGAACACTTTGTAGTGACATCGGTAATCTTGTCTTAAACAATGAAAAGGAAGATATATGCTAATTTACATCAAATTATTATTATAATTTCAATAAGATGTTTCACAAAAGAATGGTCATATAAAACGAACATCAATAGGATCTGTGCATTTCATTAATTTTGACGATCATTAATGTTTCCAAATTTCTGACATTATGATGCCATATATGTAACTATGACACTTTTTTTTTTTTTTTTGAACTATAAAATTTATTCGGGAAGCCCAAAGAAGGCACGAAAAACAAAGGAACAAACAAAAGCAACAGCAGGCCCAAAACGAAAACAAGAAGCTGAAACAAGCCCAAAAAAGCCACAACAACAACCAACAGGAAAAAGACAAACACAAAAATAAAAGCAGCCAAAGCAAGAAGAAGCATGCGGCCCACACCAGGCCCAAACCAAACCCCAACACCCAACAGCCAAACAAGAACAACAAACGGCCCAAACGGATCTGATTAATGGTTATGGATGAATTGAAAATTGTAACTACTGCACAACAATTAATGGTTATTGTGCAACAATTGTAAATTATATATATATATAAACAATTGTAAATGTATTATTTTTTTAAACAAATTTATGAATGAAATGAAAGATTTAGTTTTATAATAATAATAATAATAAATTTATACAATAATAATAATAATTATTATTATTATTATTATATTTGAATAATTTTATTATTATTATTATTATTTCTATATTTTAATAAGTTTTAATTAAGCCCTCGATAAAAAAAAATTATGCCTCCACCACTGCATAAGTAGTTGTGATATAACATTTTAGAAAAAATGTATATTAGGATTTATGTTAAAAGGTATTCTATAAGTTATAAAATATAATATGGTTATATTAAAAATCCTAATATTTTTTTTCAAAAACTCATAAACATATATTTAGTGCCTCAAACAATTTTTTTAGAAAAAATTAAAATTTGAATTTCTCATGTTAGACGTAAAACGATTTTATTTATTTATTCAAAAGTAACAATCAAACAATATAAAAAGATTTGAAAAGAGCTAACAAAATAAATAAATAATAAACATTTGTAGTCCGTAGAGAAAATTTTCCAATAGTACACTTGTGCACTTCGCAAATTTCATTACGATTGTGGAGCATATTCTAAAGAACTCAAATCGTCTGTCTAAAAATGATGTCCCAATTTGTGTCTAACCAACCAAATTTAGTAAGAAGTTGAAAAAAAAAAAAATTAAATATAGACACATTTCTCAATTTGATTGGTTATAAACAAGTAAGATACCATTTTTGGACAGACGATTTAAGTCATATACCAAATATTCCTTTACAATCCATCTCCATTACAATCGTGCCACTTGGCAAACTTCATTTGAGATTTTTCCAACTTGGAAATAGATATAGATTTCATCTGCAACTGAACACCAAGATTTTAATTATACCACATATGGAGAAAAAAATCAATTAAAGAAATACCGTAAAAGTGTCAGACAATTAATATATTTCCAAAAATGAAATTCTATTTCCTTTTATAACGTATTTTACCATTAATATATAAGAAAACATTGTTTAAGATCGAGAGATATGGTTTTACAAACAACTATAAGTATACGTAGTTGGTAATGACTATGAGGCTCATCTTTCATTTACAAAATGAGACAAGGAAAATTTCCCTACAACAGTTTGAATGGAAACAATTGCTTAAATTATTATACCATTTAGAAGAAAACCTTGCTTAAAATTAGAGAGATATATATGGTTTTACCAAATAAAATAAACAATTGAATGGTTGAATATCCTAACTCAAAAGCCTGAGTTAGGGAGAACACTTCATTCCTTTATATTCACATTTACAAAGCATTAATCAAAGGATTTTAATCCAAAAATATGTGGCCATGATTTAAGCTAAATGTACAAATATCAAGCCAAGATCATGATAGTACAGTATATACAATTGTCAATCAAGCAAGCATTTGGGCATTGATCAAAGGAATACGGTCAACTCATGGAGACGATTGATTTGGCAATTCAATCTTGTCTAATACATGGGTCGTTGTCGAACCATTAACTTGGTTGTTAATATCCGAAACTAAGCACTTGATGATTCTTTGGTGAATATATTGGCAACCACCACTGAGGGGAGGAAAATTTGAAAATTCAAGATATGATTTTAAATGAGGATTATTTCACACAGAAAGTTGATAATAGAAAGTCTACTGATGAAGAGTAAAATTAGGCAATTTCTTATTAATGAGGTACCAATTCAGCTAGGCAGCCGGAAAACACACCGAAAAGGTAAAAATCGGACCAGTTATGCGGTGGGCGCGTAATTGAGCTGGGCAGCGATTAATCGGCTAGGTGGGTCAAAGCCGTTGAGTCCGTCGTTCTTCTGCACCGGAAATCAGCTGGAATAAGGCGCGGGATCGTCGTTTTCGGTGATAAGACCAGCTAGGGTTTGGTTGGCAATGGAGGTAGGCGTGAGGTTGAAGATGAAGTTGAGGAAGGTGGGGTGAGTTTAGCAGCGGGCTGGGTGCATGCAGGCTTCAGTTGAGTCAGGTTGGGCCAGCATTTGGGCTCGTGTTTGGGCCTCGCCTGATGTGGCGTGAGCTGGGGTGTATTTATCGTGTTTGGGCCTCGTCTGATTTGCATGGCAAATTACGACATGCCCTGTGATCTCTTATAAAATCACAATAGCTTCAATCTTCCTTCAATAATTACACGTATACCCCTAATTGACCAATATTAATCCAATACCCCTGAACTTTATAAATACCTAGAAAGAATTTTTTTTGAATTTATAATTGGAATTTGTTTGTGATTGGATTTTTATGTAGGAAAATAAAAAAATAGGTCTAAATTCACCAACCGATTAATCTCCGACTAATCGGCCTAGGTGCTAAGCGTTGGGTCTCCACCCGACTAGTCCCTAGCGCTTACTAGAACACTGAGTATATATAATACTAACAACTATAACTATATATAGTATTTGTTTAATTGATTGGAGAAAAACAATCAATTAACTCATTTATTTAATTTATTGTTTTTTTTTTTCCAATCAATCAATTAATAGTTTTCCAGAAATGAAATTCTCTTTCCTTTTATAACGTATTTTACCATTAATAAGAAAACATTGTTTAAGAGAGATATGGTTTTACAAACAACTATAAGTATATATAGTTGGTAATGACTATGAGGCTCATCTTTCATTTACAAAATGAAGACAATGAAAATTTTCCCTTCAATAGTTTTGTTTCTTTGCCTAATTATATTTTCCAAACTCCATTTATTTGATTCAAAACCTCCAGGTTTCAGGTTTAAGCTAATCCCCAAGGACTCTCCCGAGTCCGAGTCCCCTTTATACATCGGAAACCTCACTCAAACCGAAAGAATTCAAAGAATGGTTGAATTCAGCCATGCTAAAGCTAATAGCTATGTGAATCTCCTTTCTACTAATCAAAACTCAACATTATATCACCCTGATAATCTTTATGTTCCAATAATTTGAGATGATGTTTTTTACTACGCTGGGCAGGTTGGAATTGGAACCCCGCCAAGAATGGTATGGTTAATGATAGACACGGGCGGTGGCCTAATTTGGACGCAGTGCCAGCCTTGCATAGATTGCTCAACCAAGACTATGCCATTTTCGATCCGCGAACTTCCTCTACTTATCAAAGGCTTGAGGCTTCCTTGCAATCATTACTTGTGTTCAGGACCCAATAGTCGTTTCAAATGTGTTGACGGAGAGTATTGTGTCTACGAAGCTAGATATGGCAGAGGCAAAACAAAAGGTATCGTGTCCCTAGATTCGTTCATGTTTAAAACTATGAATGGTCCTGATACAATCATGTCAAGAATAATCTTCGACTGCTCCAATGACAACCAGAATTTCTTGTTCGCAGAGAGGGGTTTGATTTCGGGAATCCTGGGATTAAACTTATCCCCAGAATCACTGATCAACCAAATTTTTGGAAAAAGTTTTAGACGTTTCTCATATTGTATGGCTCTTTGACGGAAGGAGTAGTGAGGCCTCTTTATCTCAGGTTCACAGATGATGTCCCTCGACCCCGCGGAGTTATCCATAGAACACCATTTGCTACAGGGCCTGCTATCAAATACTACATGTTGAACTTATTAGATATAAGTATCAATTCTCATTGCCTGAATTTTCCTCCAAATACCTTCCGAAAAATTCCTAGTGGTGCCACTAATGGTTTTGTGATTGATGCGGGAGCTCCGAATACTATGATTGATCAACGCACAAATGGAGGCAATGCTTATAGGGTGGTGATACCACCATAATGCAACACTACAATTCTTTTTGACTACAGAAAATAAATCCGCCAACAACTAGTCTGAGATATCAACTTTGTTACTACGATAAACCAGGTTTCCATCAACATCCAACAATGACATTTCATTTCCAGGAAGCTGACTATTTAGTTGAAGGGAGATTTATGTATGTTCATTTTGATGATGGATGTTTTTTCTGCATTACAATACTTCCGGGAAACGGGGTTTCAATTCTCGGAGTACATCATCAGCAAAATATGTGCATCATTTATGATTGCAACGTTAATGAACTCCAATTCTAGCCTATAAATTGTATCTATGATCAGGTTTCATGTTCATCTTCAATTTTGAATAAAATTGCCATTTGCCAAGAACCTAAGACTTTTGGTTGGATATATATATACTTGGATCTATGTAACACCACAAAATTCAAAGAGAAATCAAGTACTTTGATATGGAATGTTCTATCATAAACCATAAATTAATTCACCAAAGAAAATTAATAATTATAAAATACCTCAAAATAAATCATTCTTCAACGTAAATATATCTCCAAATACATTCAACAATAAGGTCCAAAACGATCTAAAGGAAATGAAAACAATTCCGAGAATCCTAACTTCAAATTCTAAGTAACAAAATCAAAGGGAGTCGTTATAAAAAAAAAAATCTCAATCACTTCCAATTCCAAGTTTATCGCCCTAACGGTAAGCTCTTAAGAATCTCTGTCTGCAAAATGTTAAATGACAAGGGGTGAGCTGTCAACTCAATAAGCATTGCATAATACGCAATCGAAAACATTTATAACAAATACCGAAAACTTTTAAAGAGTACATAAAAGCAAAAATCAAATATTCATATACAAGTAAACTTGTAAAATTAAAGTAGCATTTTCATATACAAAAAATACATTTGCAAAAGTAACATTTTCATTGTACGATAGCGATTGGTAATATTTCATAAAAATAAGCTCAAGTCAAGTAGTGTCACCGATACCCCTGGTGACCCGGCCATTTACATTTCAGAAATTGGTACAAGACCAAAATCATAACATTTCATTTAGAAATTGGTACAAGACCAAAATCATAACATTTCATTTGTCGCGCGCGCTGCATTTACATTTTTACTAGTGATCACCGTTTCATTACATTTCATTTACTACTGACATTGAGCTAAAACATTACTTTCAAAATATTTATATAATAATACATTTGCATTACTAAAGCACAAAAGAATGGAACATATAAAATTTTAAAGAAGAGTTCAAGTAAAGGCAAAACTCATTTAAAGAATTGGATAAATAAAAGTAACGAATCTATAAGTAGAAAATTATGAGTTTACATAAGTATAAGCATATATATATATATATATAATTATTTCAGAACAGAATAATATAATAATTAAATTTGTTTCATAAGAAAAATATATTTCTTTTTGCAATCACATACAACGCAAAAACCACTTACCTTGGAAGATAGCTAGTTTAATGCTTCACTAACGATATAGGAAAGTCACACGTGGAACCTAAACATTTAGATTAACAATCCTTCAATCAAAATAACCAAATAAAAGAAATCTGACTCCACTTCTTAGAAGAAAATACATTTTTATTCATTTTATTGCAGAAACTCTGGTAAAACAGGTTTTAGTGTGCAAACATTAATGATTCGAAAATCTTAAGGGCCTCAAAATATTTCAAAACTTAGTCAATAAAACTAAACATCAGATTTCTAACTCCCCTCAAAATATCGGAATTTTATCAAACACCTATGAATTTCTATAATTTTCTAAGCACCCAAGGGTAAAACCTGACAGCATAAATTTTGATCCTCCAACCAGACTTCGTATCAAAGTTTAACAACCCTACAGACCATGAAAAATTCCAAAATTTTATTTATAGACTAATATACCAGAAATATATCTCCATACCAAAAATCAGGATTTTATCTATCTCCGTTTAAGAATTAAAATTCCTACAACACCAAGAGATCATGACTGTCAGCCTAACTATTATTGCTTAAACATCAAATATACCCACATAATTAAAATAATTATATATCACTAAAATTCACGAAATTTAATATCCTGGTTCAATTATATCTCTAAAATCATAGTACTAAAAATCAGACCTAGATGCATCCCCAATATCAATTTAAAATTACTCTAACTTAATAAGATCAGTTTGACGATTCAGAAAATCTGCATATGTAATCAATTTTAGAAATAAAATCTTCCTAAGATAATCGCCACCAAAAATTCCAAAAATTAAAATCCAAGTTGACATAAATGTCTACTATTCTCATACCAAATTTTACCATCAACTGCAATCTACAAATATAATTAAAATTATCAACACAATATATTGCTTCTCCAATACCAAAACAAATCAAAATTACAACCTATACTAACACTCAAATTTGAACTCTTTAATGAACTCCAAAATCCATGCATTAAGACATCTCCATCCAAAAAACTAAAATCGAACAATTGATAGAGGCCCAATCTTTGTTAATGAGATATTTGAATGTTTAAAAAAAAACAAAGAGTTTTGATTAGAGAGATTAAAACTGTAAATGAACATTTAAAGAAAAACAAAGTTTAAGAACTTTACCTTGAAAATACTCTGACTCAATCTACCAAAATAGTAGTTTTCTATATTCTTTTGTGAGAGTTATCGATTTTCAGAAAAGAAAGCGTAGAAAAGAATATAAAAGTTTTAACGTGAAAACTCATTTATATCTCTTTAAAGAGAAGAATACAAATACAAATCAAATTCAATTTCCTAATATCTCTACACATTGAGATAAATATAATCAGTTTAAGGAGTTAGTGGTTTTCTCCTAGTACACATTGAGATAAATATAATCAGTTTAAGGAGTTAGTGGTTTTCTCCTAGTAAACCACCTATAAATCCTAACTGAATTAAACTACTAAACTAACGATAATGCTTCTATTATCTATTCTATTATCTATTATTATTACTAATAAAGAGGAAAAATTACGGGTCTTACAATCTAACTCTAGACAACATATTTTCAGTTCAAGTGTACATAATGTCCTGAACCAAGCCAAACTCTGATAGTCAGTAACCATCAAACTCAAAAGATTAAGCTATTAGGTAAGGATCCAATATCGATATAAAGCACTCTAACATGATTAGAGTGAAACAAAATTACAGCTAAGAATTGTAGGCATAAAAGCTCCCAACAAAACTAAATATCCAAAGATCGAGCAAACAGGACCCAAGATATCGTACTACAAGGACCCCAACTCCCCAAGTAATGTTGTTAAACATAAGTGACCAAGTTTAATCAATTTGAAGAAACATCACCTGGAAAAGGTCAATGGAAAATAATATATATATATATATATATATATATATATAATCAATTTGTTCTTCCTCCATTGAAAATTATCGGGGCCTGACCGATGTGCACCTCTGTAAAATTGTATTTGTTTTGTATCGGTACAAATCAGAATCTCACAAGAAAAAACATTCCGAATCCCACATTTGAAACTTGATTGTTATGTGTATATATTAATGGAATAAAAAAAAACTCGTCCTTTGTGAGATCATGACGTCATTGAATTTTTCACAAAATTCTTTTACACATAATTTGGTTAGATTATGGGTGTAATGAGATTGTTAGAGCCATTTATTAATCTGAAAATCAATTTTTTGACAGAATTCTATGAAGTATTATTTCAAGTATGACATTGTTGAACTACTTGAACTTATCAAAATTATTTAAAAAAAAATTGATAACCACTTAATTAATCACAAGGCTTCAACTTCAAAGCATCATGTATTAATGGAAAAGAAGTGCTTGGTACATTCGTTGAGAGTTGAGACGAGTACAATAAATGTAGTAAAATGTAAAAGGGTGGACCTTCATTAATGGCAATTTGGTAATAAAATGAAGGGGAAATTTCACATAAGTCCTGATTTTGTCACATTTTTACACGCTTTTATCATATTAGTAACTTTAGTCCCTCATTTTTTTCAAAATACATTACATTAGTCCATTTGACCAAATTAGTAACGGTCAACTGTGACAGAACTTATTAAAGTATAAATTTACCCTTATCATCATTAAATTAAGCTAAAATAAAGATTTTACCCTCAAACTTGTTACAATATTACACCTTAAAAATAAAAAAATAAAAAATAATATAAGCAAATTAAAATCTTTACTAAAAAATATTATTAACTAAACAAAATAAAATATAAATATTGTAATAAACTAACTAAATTAATATTAATATCAAAATTAGTTAGTAATGAACTAACTAAATTAAAAATAAAATATAAAATAAGATATTAAATTCATTTTTAAAAAATTATAAAAAAAAAAATGCTAGAAAAATGGAGGAGGTGCCTCCTCCTGTTTTATTTCTTACTTTTTACATTTTTTTTTAAAACAATATAACATCTTTTGCTTATATATGTGTATATATATATATATATATATATGTACGGATTTTCTATTATTAGTTCGAACTGACAATAAATATATCAGGACGAAGAATGTGGACCACTAGATTTACATACTTTGACTCAAAGTGTATGCACTTGTCAAAACTTCTCCAAAATCTGTGGTTCACATTCTTCGTCCTGATATATTTATTGTCAGTTCAAACTAATAATAGAAAGACTGTATATATATATATATATATATATTCTATAATTATAAATACTTTTTACAATTAAATAAAAACTAACAAAAAACGTAAAAAATAAATAACTTTCGATGGACGAAAGTAGATCTGCACCCGCACCATCACCAACTCCATACCCATGTACAACACCTTCACAAACGATATCTCCAACTCAATATATCTTCATTTTTAACTTCATCACATCTCTAAATCCATCACCAAAATCAAGAACATCAACCCAACAAAGTAAAAAATAAAATAAAAAATATATTGATTTGGAAATTTGGGATCAATAGAAGGGAAGAGATTTGGGATCCATGGAGTAACAAAAAAAAAAAAAAAAAAAAAAAAACCAACAAAAACTCAAAAATTAATGAAGCCATGGAGGGGCTGCAACTTGCAGTCCCTATAAAGCTCTTGGGAGATCGCACCATTCGCATCTGGTGGTGTGGTGCCATCTCCCATGTTTCTTTAATTTTTTTTTTTTTAACTTTTTTTTTGTTTATTGAATATTTTTATTATTTTATCATTTTTTTAATTTTGATTATTATTATTTTTGACACATGAAATATTTCGAAAAGTGATATATCTTAAGTCAAAAATACCCCAAACATAGTTGCTCAAAATTAATGGTAGACTGATAGAAGGACTAAAATGATGTATTTTGAGAAAAAAAAAAATAAGGAATTAAATTTACTAGTATAACAAAAACGTTTAAGTGACATTTCACAAAAAATTAGGGACACTAGTGAAATCATCCCTAAGGGCTCGTTTGGTACACCATATTGGATTGTATTGGACTATATTATCATTAATACAAACATTTGTTTGGTGATGTACTGTATTATATTGTTTTAAGTTATTCATATATGACTTTATTGTATTTTATTATATTATAAAAATATAATATTTTTTTTAAAAAAGTTAGTTAATAAATCAATAAATATTTTTATATAAAAATCAATAAATATTTATTTTAATTAAAACAAAAAATTTAAATAAATAATATTTTTATAGATAAAATAAATATTTCCTATATAATTTTGAAATTATAAAAAATATTAACAACATAACATATATTTCATTAATATTCCATATTTGTTTGAAAAAAAGGTGTTTTTTTTTCTAATACAATACAACCTAATACCACAAAATATAATGTATTATCTAATACGGTATTTGTTGTATTAGATAATTAAAATGTATTAAAATAATACAATACAGTGTTTGTACCAAACATTGTATTTTATTATTTTAGTACATTTTAATTGTCTAATATAATACAATACAACGAAACAAACATGGCCTAAAATGAAAACAAAAGGACATGTATCAAATTTTTAAACAGTGACCGAATCACTAGCAAATGATCGTACGGTCTTTATACCTATGTTAGGCCCCTATTTTCCTATTGTTTTGTGCTTGTTTCTTGGGTAAAACCAACAAACAGGGCCTAAAATGAAAACAAAAGGACACGTGTCAAATTTTTAAACAATGATCGAATCACTGGCAAATGATCGTACGGTCTTTATACCTATTTTAAGCCCCTATTTTCCTATTGTTTTGTGTTTGTTTCTTGGGTAAAACAGATTTTAAATGGGAAGTTTGGAAGGATTGGTGTAATTTTGGAGAAATCAGAAGTCAAAGTGTAAATATCGAAGCAAGATTGAGTTTCGATGATTTCAGAAGACTGCTAGGGCCTCTCTGTAATTGTCCATTCAATTTCGCCAGCTGCCACGTCAATTAATGATGCTGTGCGTTTTGCTTCACATTTGAAGTCTACATGCACACCAGTGCATTTATAATTGAAGGCCCAAGAGAGGACATGTTCAAGGCACTAAACCAAGCCCACTAGCTTTCAAAATACACCCCAAGTTTAACCTCCAGCACTTCTCAGTTCTCACCGAATCTCGCCAAAAACAGCCATTTTAGAGGGGCAATTTCGTCCTCTCATCGCCCAATATCGTACCTCTCCTCCATAATACTTAATACCCAGCCTTCCTGGTCCGAAATCGAGGATAGAGGAGAGCTCACCCATCTCTCAAACACTCTCTCAGCACCATTCTCTACACACGATTTTAGCTTCCTCTCACCTCCATTTATTCATTGTTACACAAATTTGAGCTTGAAGAAGACGAAGATGGAGTTAGGAGCTTCTTTAATTTTCATTATGTGTAATAAAATTGATGTGGGGAATTTTATGAACTTGTATTATTTATCTATATAATTAGTTGTTGTTAATGTAGGTTTGAGCTTCAATCTATGCATGCATATTGATTGACTGACCTATTATTAACATGCAATTAGAATTTAGGCCATTTGAGAAGTCAAATTTCATGTATGAATGACCATCGATGCATGGGTCTTGATTCTAAGCTAGGTTAATGAAGAATTATTTGATTTGTGCATGAACATGTTTAATTAAGTGATTCTTGGACTCTTGTGCTTGATAGTTGTTTCTCTTTCCGTTCCATGATCTTGGGTGTTTAGAGATTGATAATTTTGTGTATAAATTAATTGATTAATTTGTTAAGCTTGCCGTGCTAAGACCTTATGTGGTTAGTACTCATTAATTGGTTAAGACAAAAGCTAGATGTGCTTAATTGAAATCAACTAGGGAATTAGATAATTTTGCATGACACATTTCTTTCCTAGCATCTCCATCACTATATCACCATCTTACTACTCTTGTATGACTATACTTGAGTTGTAATTAGTTAAATTAGATAGTTTATTTAATTTGCATTTAATTGTAATTGTATTCTGAACTTGCTATCAACAATCTCGATTTTACTTTTAATACACGTAGTTATATTTCAATAAATTGAGACGAGAACTAGCTTTAGATACCACACTTCTCTAAGGACGATCCCTTGCTTAGCACTATATGAATCGAACGATTCGTACAATTGCAAGGATAAATTATAGAGACCTAAAATCTCCATCAATCAAATGGCGCCGTCGCCGAGGAGGCGTAACATTATCTTTATCTTTATATGTAGTAAAATGAAAAAGGATGGACCTTCATTAATGGCAATTTTGTAATAAAATGAAGGTGAAATTTCACGTAAGTCCTGATTTTGTCACAAAATGTCACATTTTTAAACACCTTTATCATATTAGTAATTTTAGTCCCTCATTTTTCCAAAATAATTCACTTTAGTTCATTTGACTAAATTAGTAACGGTCAAATGTGACAGAACTTGTTAAAGTACAAATTTGCCCATATTATCATTAAATTAAGCTAAAATAAAGATTTTACCCTTAAACTTATTACAATATTACACCTTAAAAATATATATATATATATAAATAACATAAGAAAATTAAAATCTTTACTAAAAAAATAAAATAAAACATAAGAATTATTATTAACTAAACAAAATAAAATATAAATGTAGTAATGAACTAACAAAGTTTAAAATTTTTTTAAAAAAATAGTAAATTCATTTTTAAAAAAAAATTATAAAAAACATGTTAATTAGAAAACTGGAGGAGGCACCTCCTCTGGTTTTTATTTCTTACTTTTTTAAAACAAAATAACATTTTAAGCTTATATATTCTATAATTAAAAATACTTTTTACAATTAAATAAAAACTAACAAAGAAATGAAAAAAAAAAAAAAAAAAAACTTTCGATGGGATCTCCAACTACAACACCTTAACAAACGACATTTCCAACTCAATATATCCTTATTTCCAACTTCATCACCAAAATCAAGAACATCAACCCAACAAAGTAAAAAATAAAATCAAAACATATTGATTTGGAAATTTGAGATTAATAGAAGGGAAGAGATTTGGATCCATGGAGTAACAAAACAAAAAAATAAAAAAAATAAAAAACCTCAAATTAATGGAGCCATGGAGGGGCTGCACTGCTGCAGTCCCTATGAAGCTCTTGGGAGATTGCACCAAGTCCGGTGGTGTGGTGCTATCTCCCATGATTATTTATTTAAAAAAAAAAAATTATTTATTGAATATTTTTATAATTTTATCATTATTTTTAAATTTGATTTTTTTTTGACATATAGCACATTTTTAAAAATGATATATTTTAAGTAAAAAAAATACCCAAAACATAGTTAGTCAAAATTAATAGTAGACTAACAAAAGGACTAAAAGTCTAAAATGATGTATTTAAAAAAAAAAAAAAAACAAGGATTAAAGTTATTAATATAACAAAGATGTTTAAATGACATTTCGTTAAAAAAAAAAAAAAAAAAAAAAAAAAAAAAAAAAAAAAAAAAGGACTTTAATGTAATTCCCTCTAAAAAGAAAACAAAAGGACACACATAAAGGTTTTAAATGGTGACCGAATCATTGGCAAGTGCTTCTAGCATTTTCCTTAATGGAAATAGACTTTGTAGATATCCACTTACTAAGCATTTAATAGATATAATTAATGTAATATTTTGAAAAATAGATATAATTAAAAGAAAATGCTTTTAGTCGAACAAATAAAAAAAGAAGCCAAAAATGAGCAAGTGACTGTAATAAATGAAAACGATGAACCCTTAATTTTATAAAGTTATTCAGATTGACAAGATGAGGTTCGTCATAAAGTAAAACCCCTCACACTTATACTACGAAGTCGTGGATTCGAGTCATATCTCTCCCAACAAAAACCCCAAATTATGTAACATTTCAAAAAAAACAAAAAAAAAACAAAAAACAAAAAACAAAAAAAACAAAAAAAACAAAAAAAAGCTATTCGGATTTTTTTTTTTAATACAAAAACCTATTCATATTTTAGTCGAAAGAAATCTACCAACTTTGGCTGGTAATAAATAAGCAGAGAAATTCCAAAAATGTCCTTATGATTTCAGAAATATACCACTGTTTTTGTTGTTTGAAAATCGATCAAAATGGTCTCTAGCCTTTTTTGAATATTAAGAATGGTACTTAAAATCGATAGATATACCGAAATATCAACCGATATATCTGTATTTTGGAGAGACCGATATCGAAACAGGCAAATATCCAATATCCTGCAGAATATCCGGTCGATTTCGAAATATCCGTAAAAATCCACCGATATTCCCGAAATATCCCGAAATTCCCAAAATTTCATGAATTTCACCCCGAAAGTCCATGGATATTTTGCATGTTATTAAAATAATTTTTTTAATCCTAAACAATTAAATTATTTTTAAAATAATTTAGCTTGAAAATAATTTTAGAAGAAGCATTAACAAATTTATAAAAATTTCCAATATATTAGTAAATAATAAAATTATTGAATACTTGAAGTAAAATTGGATAAAAAAAACCAAAGAGTGAACGTGTAAAATATGTAAAATTTTGTGAAAGCAATCTGAAAAATAAAATTGTTTGTGACTCAAATGTGTAAAACTAATTCCAAATAGTATTAAATATGTACCAATCAATTTATAAATATGTAGAATTGATTTTTTTGTAACTTTGTGCCGACATTCCAAATAAAAGAATCTTAAAATATATGAGCCACTGTACCAAGTTCTGAGATTGGTTGATACAGAAGTTGTACTCACTATGCCTATCATGTATGAGTTAATGCGTGTGATGAAAGATACAATAAAACAACAGAGAGGGAGTAAATGGGTTCTAAACATTATACAAGACTGATGGTATAAAATGCTTAATCACCCACTACATGCTGCAGGTAAATTTTATTTTGGATTATTTGTCATTCATAATTAAAATTTAGTATAGTATTTATACTAAAATTATTCTTTTTTTTATTCTAACTTACTATTTGAACCCAAAGTACCAATATAGAGATAATATTGGGGATAATTTGGATCTTCTGAAAGCCGTACATAATGTCTATGTGCAATTAGACACTGAAGTTGTAGGAATTGCTAATTTTGGAAATGAGGTAAAAAGTTACAATTTACAACCAATTTTATAATTCCAATATTATAACTTCTTTGCATGTGAGTATTGTGTCATATTAATATATATTATATACATATTGATCTCATGAATGTAGCTCACATACTTTAAGGATGGAAAGAAAAGTTTTGGTGAACGAGCAGCCATTGCAACTAGAAGTAAAATGCAACCAGGTATATAACTTTTATTACAAAAATTTACATATTAATAATAAATAATAATATCATTGAAATAATATTCATACTTATAATACTTAATAATTTTTATTATAGCTGATTGGTGGGTAATGTATGGAAATTGTGCTCCATCATTAAGTGTAATAGCAATTCACATACTATTACAAACATCATCATCTTCTGCATGTGAAAGAAATTGGTCCACATTTACTTTAATCCACACAAAACAAAGGAACCGTCTTGCCTATTTTAAGCTTGAACAACTTGTTTATTGTTATTATAATATGAAGTTGAAACTTAAGGATATGGCAGCTGAAAAAGATAAAGTAAATGAAACTGATTTTATGGATCTACTTCAAGTAGCTGTTGAAGCAGGAGACAATAATGAGAATCCTATTTTTAACTGGGTTAGACTTGCCTCCTTGGATGATGACGAAGGAAATCCTGATTCACATATTGCTTCTCATGCTCAAGACATGGGAATAAATGTTGAATAAGTAATTAGAGAAGAAGTTGGTGTAGATCTTGGAGTTATTGTTACCAGCTCTTTTGATGATCAACATACCTCTGATGTAAATAGTAGAGGAAAATATGATGGAGATGATGGAGATGATGGAGATGATGGAGATGATGGGGATGAGGCAAAAGGTTGGGATTCTGGTGCAGGAGGTTTGAATGCTGGTGCAACAAGTTGGGATGTTCGTGCTGGAGGTTGGGATGCTGGTGCAACAGGTTGAAATGCTAGTGTGGCGGGTTGGGATGCTTATGCAGGTAATTTTGATCAAAATCGTGGTAGACAACATGGAGGAACAAGTCAAAATGTTGAAGATTCTTTGAATATGACTCTCTCTTCAATGAGTATAGACACAGAAAACAGTTATTTGGGTGATTCGCAGACAATGTCAGGTTCTCATGTACCAAATTATAGTAGTTATGGTAGCTGCAATATATTTGATTATCCTTCTCCACAAATGTCATATGCAATACCTATGCATGCAGATCAACAATGTCCACCAAGTTGGGTAAATCCAGATTACCCAATTCATGGATCAGTTGGAAGAGATCAAGCAACATACATGTGACATATTAATAACTACATTGAAAACTATGCAAGCACGTTTTATTGAGAAAATTATTGTTCGAATCAAGATAGAAATGTATCTTATGTATTTGAACCAACAAGGAATTCATTTTGGTTTTAAATTTCAGATTATTATGTATGAATTATGATTTTGATAGAATCTTGGAAGTGTGGAACTATTACTATATATATTTTAATGATAATTTTGTTTATTAAATATTTAATCTCTTTATATTGTATATAATATTGTAAAAGTGAAACAAAATATTATTCTATTAAATACTCAATTTTAAAAATTATATACAGACTCTATCTATGTTATAATTTATAATAAACTCATAACTATGATAATTTATCATTGAAATATGATTCATTTGATGTATAATTACTTGTTTAAGCTTGTCCTAAAATTTCACAAAAAAAATCTAACTTTAGATATAAATATCCATCATTTTTTTTTAAATTTTTGACGGAATATCCACCGATATCGATAATATCCCCGATATATCCGTAAATTTAGAAGCCCGATATTGATACCGATACCGATATTACATTCCTTGAGAATATCTACTAAAGTGGACGTCATGTTAGCCTCCATTTACTTACATTGGAAAATTTTGTATTTTTAGAATGAAATTAAACAAAACAAGAAAAATATCATAATAGTCCGTATAATTTCATAAAATACCAAAACAATTCTCTATATTTGAAATATATCATTTTAATTATCCATTTAATTTTTTGTTAGCCAAGTTAAACGGTCAAAGGCCCACCCGCAACACGTTTAGACTCATTGACCCGAGACTTTGTGTTACCATGTAATAAGAAAATAAAGTGGTGCCTCTAGTATCAGCTATAGTTTTTAGCTGCCAATCCTAACTAAATTAAATAATAAATCAGTAGATGATATTGGTCTCTAACTAAGAACAAAGAAAATTAGTTTTATTAATTGATTCATAAAAATAGGGAGAAAACAAATATATATATATATTTTTTATTTCGAATTGGTTTTTAGTTGGAAAGTGGGATGCCACAGATGTGGCCTCCACCATTTTTTTTTATATAAATATTTATTTGATTTGAATGAGTTTTTATCATTTCAAAAGTCAAATGTGGTCAAACTAATGGTTTGATAACATATGGTAATGGCAAAGGACTTTTTGGTTGTTTTCGAAATTTCAGGACTATAAATTGACACATACTTACACGTTAGGGACTATTTTGTTCAATTTGTAAACAATAAAAACAAATTGGTAATTTGTGAAACTTTTAGGGGAATGATATTGAAATTTCTCTTAAATATAAAATAAGAGGAAGACACTGGTCCCCTGAAAATACGGCCACAGTCTCTCAGACTCGCACTTCAACATCTCTCTCTAAACTTTCCCTGCAAGCAAGCTTCAGTACACCATTGTGATCTCCAAATCCAATTCCAACATTTTTCTGATCTTCAACACTCTATTGTTTGAAACCCAGATTTTGGCATAAAGGAAGCTTCTTTTTGATCTTCAACAGAGTCTCAGTAAGCTAGAAACACACAACACAACCCACAAACCCATTTTTTTTTTCATGGAGGGCTTGTCAGAATCTGATGTGGGTATTGTAGAGAGAGAAGAGCTGATGGTTCCACCAAGTGGTGATGGAGAACCTACCATGAGAGTTGCCCATTTTCTGCAACCTACAGTGACCTCCATTGAAGGGCCAGTGTTTCAGCTTCCTCCAAGCTGTTTCTCCTCCTTACCGCATAAATTTGAGCCAAAAAATTGGCCTTTGAAGCTAGCATTCTATGGATGCTCATCACCTCAAGAAGACTGGAAAATTTGGGTAGGAAAAATGGCTTCTTTGCATGAATCGACTTGAAAAAAAACTGGTATATATGAAGCAATCCTGAATTCCACATATGAAATCAGAAGACACACTGATTTGGTTCTTGGCCTTGCAGAGAAATGGTGTTCTGAGACCAAAAGTTTCATTTTTTCTTGGGGTGAAGCTACTATTACTCTGGAGGATATGATAATTTTTGGATACTCAGTGTTGGGGTCCTCTGTTTTAACCCCACTTGAAACAGGTGAACTGACAAAGACAGAAGAAAAAATGGAACTTACAAGAATTGAAATCGGAAGAACTGCAGGGAGGAGAGTAGATATTAATTTGTGGAAGAAGAAATTCATGGATAGTGGAAGCGAAATTGAACACGAAGCATTTCTTGTCTTTTGGTTGTCAAGGTTTGTTTTTCCAGTCTCCAAAGCAATTGTCAAAACTATCTTTCCTATTGCAATACATTTAGCTAGAGGGACTAGAATTGCACTTGCACCAGCTGTACTTGCTCACATTTATAGAGATTTGAGTTTGTTGAAAGAAAAGATTGTTGCTTTAGCTCAGTTAGATCATTTTGAGAATGAAGAAGACAGTAGTGCATTAGCAATTACTTTACATTCACCACTTCAGTTATTAGTCCAGATTTGGGCATGGGAGAGGTTTCTAGAATTGAGGCCAAAGCCTAACTTGATCCAACTTGGTGAGACAAGATTTGCTCAATGGCACAAAAAAATGCTTAGAGTTGAGAATGTGAGGGCAGTTTTAGACTCAGCAGAAAAGCATTTCGATTGGCGTCCGTATGCTAAAACTTTGAAATGTTGGAATTTCCCTAAGTTTTATGCAGAAAAGGAAATGTGGGTATCGGTTGATGCTGATCGTTGTGAAGAATTGGAGTCATTTGCTCGATGCTTGAGGATTTCTGAGCTCATTGGTCATGGCTGTGTTGAGCATTACTTTCCACATCGAGTAGCTATGCAGTTTGGGTTAGACCAAGACCTTCCAGCTTGTGTTGCTCAAGTCAGTGATTACAATAAGCATACCAGTTATGCAAATTTGTATGTTCCAGTGTGGCTTTATGAGGCTGATGTTACAACCCGATACCTAGAGTGGTGGAAGGATTCACTTCGCCATCTACAAGCTGCAAAAGAGGGTGTTCTGCCACGAGAAAGGATTTTCAAGAGTTCTAAGATAACTCGGAAGAAGAGATCAAAAACAGCAAAGAGAGTAAACTATTTTATAGAAGGTTTTGGTTTCTCAACTTCAAAGATGAGAAAAAGAAAATCAGAGGAGACTTCAACAGAAAAGAAGGAGGATGATAGTGATGCATCTGGTTCTGCTGGATTATTACCTTCGAAAATATTACCACGTAATCTGATAATAAAGAAGGAACTTAATGAATCCTCTTTTCCTCCTGGTTTTCCTCCCAAAACTAATCTACTGGAAGCAAGGGATACAACTAATGAAGATAATCTGACCATTGAAAAACTGTTGATATCTACCATGAGACAGAGTGATGTTGGAAATAAACAACTTAACGATTCCCCTTTTCCTCCTGGTTTTCCTCCCAAATCTAATCTGGCTGATGCAAGGGATACAACTAATGAAGATAATCTGACCACTAAAGGACTGTCGATTTCTAGCAAGAGACACAATGATGTTGGGAATGGACAGCTTGGTGAGGGTGAATATTCATCAGGCCATTGTCAAAAGTTATCCTCTTCAAAGGTAGTTAACGAGGCTGATAAATTGGTCATGCCCTTGACAGAACTGATTGAAAAGCAAAATGAACTTGTGGAATGTAGATTGGAGACAGCTTTGGAAGATGCAGTTGGGAGCAAAACAGGTAGTACAAGTAATGATATGGAGAGGAGCCTGGGTGTTGAAGGAGATGGCAATGAACATGAATCTGAGATACAAGAACTGCAGATCGAAGATTGGGTTAGTAGGCTTGAGAGGATCATTGCAGAACTTAAAGCAGCAAGATTTCGTCATAAATAGCCCACCACTCCATTAGAATGACAACGAATTTACTCATGTTAATAAGTTATTATGTTTGATTCAATACCTACTTTCACTTCAATGAAACTTGAGAATGTTTGCTTTAATCATATTAGAAGATAGACGATTTCTAGATGTGAGACACAAATGTTATGTATGTAATCACGAATGTGGATGCTGCTTTGGATGTTGGTGGAGGCAGAGCTGGGGTAGGTGCTGTGGTTAGAAATGACAGGGGTGTTCCTATCTTTGCTGCAGGTGTGTGCCTTATTGGTGGGGCTGATGTTGAGACTGTTGAAGCAACTGCTATCTATAAAGGTTTGAAGTTTGCTGTTGACAGGCATTTGTTATTTTGTTCTCTTTGTTGAATCAGATTACCTGAGTGTTGTCAAATTTTGTCAGGGATCCTTATTTTCTAGGAGTGAAATTTTAGTGTAACAGCTGATGTTAGATCTATTTCTTTCATTCCACGAAATTGTAACCAGGTTGTTCATGAGATTGAAAGTTACTTATGTGTTCTTTAAAAAAAATAGCAAAATTTTAGTTTATTCTTGATTATATGCAGGATCAATGTTCAGAATTGTCAGGATCAATATTCACTGAGTGTTATATTATTTGTTGGAATTATAGTTTATTAGTTACAAATAACTTTATATCTAAAGTTTTCTAATACCGTATGAATAGCTTGGAAGTACAGGAATTACCATTAATTTTCACATATCTGAATCTGATGCATATTTTGGTTCCTTCATGAATGTGACCAAGTATATTAAAGCTTTATTTTCTAGGAGTGAAACTTGTCATATGATCCAGGATATTAAAGCTTTGCTTAGTGTTGCTGATGTTAGATCTATTTCTTTCTTTCCGCGAAATGGTAACAAGGTTGCTCATGAGATTGCTAGGTGGGCTGTTAGCTGTAGAGCTTGTGTTTTCTGGGAGTCTTCTTTACCTCCTTGGCTTTTTAAGCTGATGGATGTTGATGTGTTTCTTGGGAGTTTTTTGAATGAAGTTAATTATGTGTTCTTAAAAAAAAAAAAAAAAAAAAAAAAATAGTAAAATTTTAGTTCATTCTTGATTATATGCAGGAATTACTATTAATTTTCACTAAGTGTTATATTATTTGTTGGAATTATAGTTTATTAGCTACAAATAACTTTATATCTAAAGTTTTCTAATACTATATGAATAGCTTGAAAGTACATGAATTACTATTAATTTTCACATATCTGAATTTGATGCATATTTTAGTCCCTTCATGAATGTGACCAAGTAGAATAATTAAATAGTGAATTCAAATAATCTTTTATCAGGTTTCAAGGTAGTTATTTTCCACTAATCAGTTAAACGATCAGATAAATGCCATCAAGTTAATCTCTCAAGAACTTCAATAATCTTTTGACAGTGATTGAATATTGATATTCCAGAGTGTCTTGCATTAATTGAATAACCTTGTTTACTGCAAATGCAATCTCAAATCCGGTAAGAGTAGCATATTGAAGATAATCAACAATGCTTCTATGTAGATGTGGTTGATAAAATTTTGAGGAATGGAAAGCAGAAGGTTGTGAGGAACAAGACATGTCCAGCCTAAAATAACAGATCTGTAATGTATTTCAAAAAACTTCCAGGCCAAGGAAGTATTGAAGTATTCCCATATCCTTAAAAGTTAAAACCAGGTAACTGATTGACTTGGAGAAAGGATGAGGCAGGCAGACAAGATATTGTACATAAAGACAAGATATTCACACACTTCAGTTCTGTTACTTACACAATCTGACATAATATTATTGGATCGAGCTTTCGAGCTTATAACTTGATCTTATTGATCATGGAGATTATTGTGCTTGGGCTGGTATTGTTTGTGACAACTTCGCCGGCCATGTCCTCGAGCTCCACCTTCAAAATCTTGTAATCACAAATCCTTTCGGAGGCAACGTAGGCAATGTATCAGATGCTAATGAATATGAATCTTATGAGAGGTCAATGCTGGGTGGTAAGATAAATCATTCTTTGCTTGATTTAACACATTTGATTTACTTGGATTTAGGCAGTAATGATTTTCAAGGAACTCAAATTCCTGGATTTTTCGGTTTCATGAGGAATCTAACATACCTCAATCTCTCTAGAGCTGGATATGTGGGGATGATTCCACATCAACTTGGAAATCTCTCAAATCTACAATATCTTGGTTTGGGCCAACTCCATCATTTTCCTCCATATAAAACCAACACCAATTTAAGGCTAATTTGTAGCTGCAGCTTTTCTGTGTCGATGTGTTAAAGAGAATGCAATGCAAATAAAGGTTGTTAAACATTTGATCAGATCATAATAAAACCACATTTGATGCATTTCTCTCTAATTAGTTTATGTATTACAAAGCAAGCTGTTGACAGTCTGACACTCCAGAAAAGCTCAAAACAATTGGAGTTGGACTGGGCCTAAAGAGCACTAAAACTAGAATGACGGTATTTGCACCCCTAAAAAATCGTATGTACACCCATTTTTGTATCTACACCCCATTAAAAAAATTTAAAATGGTATAGTTCGTAAGCACACCCCACTAATTACCAGAAATATCCTTTATTTAAACTTTTTGTTAAATACTGTAAGCTAATAATAAAAATAGAAATAATACTATAAATTGAAGAATAACAAATTTTGAAATGATAAATCATTCAGCAAATATATTTAAAAAAAAAAAAAAAAACCTATTCAAAGAAAATCTCATATTCAATAGACACAATGATTTTTTTTTTTTTTTTTAATAATTAACTTATAAGAACCAATTATATAGTTAAATAAAACTGAATGAAAAGCAAAGCAAATTATTGGGTTTTTTTTTTTTTTTTTTGTTACAAAAAATTTAGAATTATTTAGAAGAATTCAAAAATAAGTTCATCTGCCTCTCTGTCAAGAATTATTTTGGATTAGATAAGTATTAAAGTTTTTTTTTTTAATAAAATTAAAGTTGATATCTTATTGTCCAAACTCCAAAGTAATTTAAATACATTATATTATTATCTTTAAAAAAAAAAATGGCAAAATTAAAATGCTCTTTCAAAAAAAAAAAAAAAAAAGTGTTGTGTCCAAATAAGTTTTTTTTTTCCGTACAAATGCAAAAAAGCAAGTTGGGTGGCAATATCTACTCTATTTATTTAAGGGTAATATTGGAAATTTAAAATTTTACTAATTTGGGGTGTACATACAGTTTTAGAGGGGTGTAAATATCGTTACCCCTAAAACTAAGCAAGCATGAATGGGCTAATGAGGTAGCCCAAACCCGAAGCCTTTTTATTATCTGGCCTCATATAATAATAGAAATTTTGAAAAAAAAAAAAAAAAAAAAAGCATAATGAAGGAAAAGAATTAAGTCTCATCGGTCTATATTTGCTGACGTTGCAGCTGCATCAGAGGAGGCTTTTCATCTTTAGAAGTTATTATCGATTGAATTACTTATTTTGATCAGTTGGTGATCCTTTTATTTTTTATGGTTGCAGTAACACAGATCTTGTTCGTTTTCGTTAAGTCCTTCAACAAGTCACGGGAGGAAAATGAAAGGCTGGCTGATGCAGAGAAGAAGAAACTGGAGAAGGAAGCCATGAAAGAGAAAGCAGCAGCTAATTTATGTTTCAAGAAAGACGGCGATTTGGTGTTCTGAGACAAAAAGTTTCGTTTTTTCTTGGGGTGAAGCTACAATTACACTGGAGGATCTGATGATTGATGGCTACTCTGTGTTGGGTTCTCCGGTTTTCATTTCTTCTGGTACAAAGGAGTTGAAGAAGAGAGAAGAGAGAAGAGAGATTGAACAAAGTAAGACGGCATCGATTGAAAACTTTACACTGAATGCAACCGTAGAAACTTGATTGGAGACTGCTAAGGAAGATGCAGATATAACTGAAACAGGTGCTCCAAGTCATGATAAGGAGAGGTTCCAGGGCTGTGAAAGTGATGGCGATCAATATGCAGCTGAGATGCAAGAATTGCAGCTCGAAGAACGGGTTACTGAGCTTGAGAGAATCTTTGTGGAGTTAAAAGCAAAAAGATGTGGCAGTAAACAGACTGTCTCAATGTCAGCAACAAAATGAACACGCTCATGTTTAACATAGTAACCGATATTGTAGGTATAACACTTTTTCTGGACTGGTTTTGATGTTTGCGAAAAACACAAATATACTAAGTGAGCTTCACTTTAATTAAAGCTGATAACATTATTTTTGCTTTAATCATAGTGGAAAAAATATGACTTCCAGACGTGAGACACTGATATTCTGCTATGAATCACATATGAATGCACACTAGATTATTGATTTCTTGAGTTGATGATGATGCATCCTTTTTGCATTTTTTTTTTCCTTTTTGATTTTTGCTTCGGAAGTGTTCGTTCATTTCTGGTTATCAATTCTAGATTGTATGTAAATGCTGTGTTGCAGCTAACAGTATGCTAGAAATCCAAAGGCAGACAACTTCCTTTTGAAGTTATTATTGGACTTCTGTCTCTTCCGGCTTGATATCTTGAGTCATTATACAATAATAATGTAGTTTATATCAGCATCAAAAGTTATGTATTTTGTTCTTATGGATCGAAAATTGATCCCTAGTAGAATCTTTTTCATAGTTTATAAGCTACAAAATTACTCACACATATGAGATGTATGTTATAGTCCCTTCATGTATATGAGACTTGATCTAGCCTTCATTAGCTCTGAAGAACCGGTTGGAAATTCTAAAAACCATTTGGCTAGGAAGGCAATTCAGTAGTCTCGAGCCAGAGTCGATCATGCTCATGATGCCTTAATTGATTAGATATATCCAAGCTGTGGCCACGTTGATGAACAATCTTGATTGATCATACAGTCGAGTTTGATTGTTCAACACTGTTTGTGATGATCATCTGATTATTATGAAATCAGTGGTGGAAGGTTTAGTCTGATATGATAGTTAGTCAGTATTTAACAAACTAAGTTAGTGCAATGTTAGTCAGCACATTGTGTTAGGAATAGCCACGTCAGATAATTCTGTTTAGCACTAGAGCTTCAGCTTATTAAGTTAGGAAACTACTCAATAAAACAGAAAACTTTAGATTCTTCTTGAGTTTTCTCTCGTTTACTATCTGGGATTTTCTCGGGAAAATCCACATTCAATAATGGTATCAGAGCTAAATTTGCACACTTCCGCATCACCTGCACAAGCAGATCTCTCTCAGCTCTCTTCGACAACAGGATCGCGTTTTATGCATCCAATGAAGCTCGAGTTGACTGTGAAACTCGACCACAGCAACTTTCTTCTCTGGAGGCAGCAAGTTCTAGCTGCAATTAAAGGTACCTAACTGTCTCTTCAAGTTCATAAATCCTAACACAGATTCCTAGCTAGAAGAAACCTGACCGTTCTGATAATGAAGTCTTTCTTGATTTGGAGCAACAAGACCAAATTCTTGATTTGAAAGGCTTTTACTTCACAGTCAAGAGCCAATGTTATGCGGTTGAAACTGCAACTTCAAACCTTGAAGAAATCTGGTTCAATTATGACTGGTTATTTGATCAAGAAGAAAAGTATAATGGATGCACTTGCTTATTCTGGTTATATTTTGTCTGAGGAAGATAAAATAATGAACATTCTAGGAGGATTAGGAGTTGAATATGATTCATTTGTAGTTCCAATTACTTCTATGCCTGGAACCTTTTCAATGCCTGAAATCACAGCATTATTGTTGACTCATGAGGCAAGGATTGAACAACATTCTCAAACTGAGATGTTGAGTGTCAATTTGGCATCTAATAATCAAGGTTTCAATCAAAATAAGAGAGGAAACACAGGAATACAATCAGGTTCTGTAAGAGGTAATTTTGAAGATAACTTTGGACAAAATCAGGTTCTAGATTGTATGTAAATGCTGTGTTGCAACTAACAGTATGCTAATAATCCAAGGCAGACAACTTCCTTTTGAAGTTATTGCAGGACTTTTGTCTCTTCTTGCTTGATATCTTGAGTCATTATACAACAATAATGCAGTCAAATGTTGAAGCTTGGACTGAAGAGATTCGTGGTAGAGTTGTTTGTGATGTCTGTTGTGATTCCTCCATTGGACCTGAAGACCATGTTCTTGAAGGTCCCTCTCTGTTTGTCTCTATGATTCCATAATTTTTTGATTTTTTTTTTTGGGATTTTATGTTGTTTGATTTTTTTTTTCCCAACTGGGTTTGACCTTTTTCTTGTGATTTTTCATGGCTTGGTGATTATAATCTGTTAGTTGCCTTAAAGTTGGTTGCTTTATGCTAATCGGTGGGTTTAGTTGAGTTTCTGTTCTGGGTTTGTCATTTTGAATTGTGGTTTCTCATAAATTGTTCATGTGTTAAAGCTTTTTTATGACTCTAACGAGACTAATTTGGTTGAAAACTTGAAATTATGGTCACAAAATGATGAAATTGTACTATATTATTATTTGTGTATTTGTTTATTCTGGGATTTTTTATTCGAATATCTTGTAATAGGTTAGGCATGCATAGCTTGCAATCTTGCATTGCATAACTGGTTCAGTTGTAAACAGATCAATAACTGAAGTTGTTGGGAATGTTTGATTAAAACTGATCCTTTTGAGTTACTGATGGTTACCAATGTTGTGGAGATCGTTATGTATTTACATTTAAATAATCCGGTTACTTTTTGGACCAGGGGAGAAAAGGATGATGAGCATTTTGGTTATTTGTATTCATATCAATGAGCTGAAATTCTTGATAAATCTTATTGGTTACGGCGCACAATCTAGTAAAAGATTTAGGACATGCTGTGAAATTGAGTTTGTTTCATGATTTCATCTATTTATCTAGTTGTGCTGATGTGTTAATGAAACCCAACTTTAGAGTAGAAAAATTTGTGTTAGGGAATAAATCCGGCTTAGGGAATACGCACACAAGAAAAAGAAAAATAAGAGACACAAGATTTTACGTGGTTCAGCAAAAGCCTACATCCACGGAGCGCACCCGCACTCAACTTCCACTATGAAATCAGTAATTACAATAGTGAAGCAATATCTCTCTCAACTCTCACTATTTTCTTTCTTCTCTACTTGCCACACACACAATTTTACAATGAAATTATAAGAGTATTTATAGTACTCAAATTCACCAAAATCATCAATGAAGCCAACCTGCCATCAACCCAACAATAAATTTATGCAAGCTTTGTCAAAGGTTGGTTAGTTGCTAATTGATGGTGGTGGTGGGCGGTGCATTCATTGTGGTGCAAAATTTCTAGGCTTCACACTACTTAACAATCTCCCACTTGAAGACTGAAACTCGAGTGGACTTCTTCCTCCTCCTTCGATGACTAGTGGATAGGTACGGTGCGCTCATCCTTCTCTGTCTTCAACCTTGAAGACCCACTGAAGCTGCGCACAGCTCCAGTTTCTCCGTAGTGACTGGTTTGGTTAACATATCAGCTGGATTCTTGCTCCCTGCGATCTTCACAAGCTTCAATACCCCATCCTCGATTAACGACCGAGTGAAATGGTAACGCAGGTCTATGTGCTTGGTCCTAGAATGGAACGCCGAATTCTTTGCCAAGTGTATCGCACTCTGACTATCACTGTGCAACACATTCATCTCTTGCTCGAATCCTAACTCTGCTAATAACCCCTGTAACCATATGAGCTCCTTGCTAGCTTCAGTCACAGCCACATATTCCGCTTCAGTTGTAGATATTGTCACTATCTTCTGCAACTGAGAAACCCAACTAATAGCAGTACTCCCCAGTGTGAACACATAACCTGTGGTGCTCCTCCTATGATCCACTTCTCCAGCAAAATCAGAATCCACATAACCTTCCAGCTTGAGCTCATCTTTTCTGAAGGTCAGACACTTCTCTGTCGTACCCCGCAGGTACCTTAGGATCCACTTCACTGCTTCCCAGTGTTGCTTGCCTGGATTAGACATGTATCTACTCACAACTCCCACTGCATGGGAAATGTCTGGTCTCGTGCAAACCATGGCATACATCAGGCTTCCAATGGCTGAGGCATATGGTACTCTAGCCATGAAGTCCTTCTCTTCGTCTGTCTCTGGACACTGTTCCTTGGACAATTTAAAGTGACTAGCTAATGGTGTTCTGACCGGTTTTGCATCGCTCATGTTAAACCTCTGTAACACCTTACGAATGTACTCTGCTTGAGACAGTTGCAAAGTACCTTTCTGTTCGTCTCTGCTAATCCTCATTCCAAGTATTTGCTTTGCTGCACCCAAATCCTTCATTTCGAATTCACTCGACAATTGCTTCTTCAATTTGTTAATCTCTTCCAAATTTGCACCAGCTACTAACATGTCATCAACATAAAGTAACAATATTATGAAACTCGATTTAACTTTCTTGAAGTAGCAGCAATGGTCAGCATTGCATCTGAAGTACCCATTCCTTTGCATAAAACCATCAAACTTCTTGTACCACTGTCGGGGAGCCTGTTTTAGACCATATAGGCTCTTCGTCAATCTGCAAACCAACTCTTCATTGCCCTTTTCCGCAAACCCCTCTGGTTGCTGCATGTATATCTCTTCCTCCAAATCTCCATGAAGGAATGCAGTTTTGACATCCAACTGCTCAAGATATAATCCCTTTGCTGCGACAATGCTTAACACTAACCGTATCGTAGTTAGTTTAACAACAGGAGAAAAAATATCGGTGTAATCAATACCTTCCTTTTGTTGAAAGCCTTTGACCACCAGTCTCGCCTTGTATCTCTTAGAACCATCATGTTCCTCCTTGATTCGAAACACCCATTTGTTCTGAAGAGCTTTCTTTCCTTCAGGCAACTTGGCTAACTCCCAAGTTTGATTGGATACAAGCGACTTCATTTCATCCTTCATTGCAAGCTCCCACTTGCTCGCATCTTCACCCTGACATGCCTCATCATAGCATTCAGGTTCTCCCGCATCTGTAAGCAACAAGTAATGCAAGTACCTTTTATTCGGTACGTGTAGGCGAGTGGATCTTCGCATTATACTCTGGGCCTGTGGGGATCTTCTTAAAGCATTCCCAATTTGTGGATTCAGAACTCTCTGACCGATCGGACTCTCTGGTGATAGAACTTCATCCTGTGGTATAGGTTTTTCAACCTGGGGCTGCACACCTTGCTCTTCAACTTCTTGATTACTACCACGTTCCACAATTTCACCACCCGATACATCATCTGGCCCAAAATAGTCTGGTTCTCTCTTCTCAGACGTCTCTGTGTTTCTGTCCTTGTACATGACCTTCTCGTTGAAGACAACATTTCTACTTCTGATCATTTTACGGTTTTGGTCATCCCAGAGTTTATATCCAAACTCGTCTTCGCCATAACCTACCAAGGTGCACTTCACTGATTTGGCGTCCAACTTGCTCCTTGCATGATCACTTACATGTACATAAGATACACATCCAAACACTTTTAAATGAGAAAGTTTTACCTCTTTCCCAGTCCAGATTTCTTCTGGTATAGCGAGGTCCAAAGGCTTTGATGGTCCTCTGTTGATCAAGTACGCTGCTGTATTGACTGCTTCTGCCCAGAACTGCTTTGGCAACCCTGACTGTAGGCGCATGCTTCTGGCTCTCTCAGTCAATGTCCTATTCATGCGTTCTGCTGTACCATTCTGTTGCGGTGTACCTGGTACCGTCCTTATGAGCTTTATCCCACTCTGGTAGCAAAACTTCTTGAACTCGTTGTCTTCGTACTCTCCACCATTGTCTGAACGCAGCTTCTTGATCTTCAAACCCGTCTCATTCTCAACCATAGCCTTCCACTTCTTGAAAGCTTCAAACACATCAGACTTGTGTCGTAAGAAGTAAACCCATACCTTCCTGGAATGGTCGTCGATGAAAGTGACGAAATACTGTTTACCTCCGATCGATGAGACTGAAGCTGGACCCCATACGTCGGTGTGCACTAGTTCCAGCTTCTCCTTTGCCGGTGCTCTTCCGGTCTTCTTGAAGCTTACTCGCTTCTGCTTCCCAAGAATGCAACTCTCACAGAAATCAATCTCAACAGACTTTAATCCTGGCAGTTTACCTTTCGAATGCAGACACTTTAGCCCCTGACTACTCATGTGCCCAAACCTCTGGTGCCACAAATTTGGATCCTCTCTACCTTCCGCCACTGCGGTCAAACCATACCCATCGGTAGTCGTGTAAAGAGTCCCATTCTTAGTTCCTCGGGCGATTGTCATTGCTCCTTTCGAGATCTTCCACTTATCTCCTGTGAAAGTCGTCACATAACCATCTGACGCTAACTGCCCAATGGAGATCAAATTCTTTCTTAAGTCCGGTATGTGTCTCACGTTGTCGAGTTTCCAAACTGAGCCATTCAGTTGGATCTTCACATCTCCTTTCCCGATAATGTCGCATGCTTGATCGTCACCAAGATACACCTTACCGAAATTTTCGGAGACATAGTTCTCAAACAAATCCCTATGTGAGGTGGCATGGAATGACGCCCCTAAGTCCAGTACCCAAGATTCCGTCTTGCTTTCCAATGCACAAATAAGGCAATCGTCTGCCTCCTCTGAAACACAATTTGCACTGCTCTTGCCATCGTCCTTTTTTCCGGATCTACACTCACTAGAGTAGTGACCCATCTTGCCACAATTCCAGCACTCGATGTCTTTCTTGCTTCGCTGCTGATTACCTGAATTGTTGCCCTGACGATTCCTGGACTTGGATCTTCCTCTTGACTTTGATCTACCCCGTTGATTTCTGTTCCGATTCCTATTTCTGCTTTCTCTACCTTCCATGTTCAGTGCTGAAGATGATGCCCCTGATCCCTCTTCACGCATCCTGATTTCCTGGGTCATAATCATGTCTACGACCTATTGGAAGGCTAACTTTTCTTTTCCGAACGAGTTGGCGATCGATTGACACGTCGTACTCCAACTCTCCGGCATCTGGCCTAGAATTATGCCTGCCAACACCTCATCATCAAATACTATGGAAACCGAATTTAACCCATCTGTTACCTCGTTGAACACATTCAGGTGCTCCTTAAAGCTCTAATTTTCTGACATCTTCAGATTTACTAGCTTCTTTATCAGATGGACCTTCCTTGCTGCAGAAGGCTGCTCATATAAATTCGATAGGGCCTTCATGAGATCTGCCGCTGTCTCTTGACCCTTGATGTTGAAGGCGACTGATTTCGACAAACTAAGTCGAATTGCTCCTAGCGCTTTTCGATCCAAAACCATCCACTGCGCATCGGTCATGTCTTTTGGTTTACGTTTGACCACCCATTCTTCATCGGACACGTCCTTCGGCTTTTCTACTATCGGCAAATACAAGTCCTTCTGGTACAGATAGTCCTCCATCTGCATCCTCTAGAAGCTGAAATTCGTACCGTTGAATTTCTCTATCTTGTATGTAACCTTCTCGGACCCCATTGCTCCAACTTAAACTAAGAACGGCAAGCAATCTGAGCTGGTCAACGAAAAAGTCAAACCTGGACGGAATCCAGCCAAAATCTAAAACTTTCCGTTTCAATGTCAAAGGAACCGGATCTGGAAGATTTCACCACGCTGAGTATGTTGGTGGTGTCGGTTTTCTCAGATTCACGACGGATCGGCGTAGATCTGACGATAACCGTTCGATTCAAAAAACTTTGACGGCCGATTTGAGGATTTTCTGGTGCTCGATTGATGACGGCCCAGAAGATAATCTTGAAGATCGTCTCTTTCTGCTTCTTTTGGTGGTGGTGGTGTCACTCAACTCGCCGGCGGAAACTGGGCGGCGAAACGGCTCCTTTTCAACCTTCGTCGGCCGATTTGACCACTTTCCGGTGATCTTTTGATGGCGGACCAGAAGGGAAACTTGTAGAGCGGTTCTTTTTGATTCTAATGGTGTGGGAGGTGACACCTCACTCTCCGTGGCCGGCGGCAACTTCTCCGGCGGCTACTGTTCCGGCAGTGGCTGCTCCGGCGACGCGTCAGCTGCGTGGCTGCAGTTCTGGACTCCTGGAACCTTGTGCTACAGAATCCTCAACTCTGGATCCTATACACCCTAAGCCTTGAAACCAAAGCTCTGATACCAGTTGTTAGGGAATAAATCCGGCTTAGGGAATACGCACACAAGCAAAAGAAAAATAAGAGACACAAGATTTTACGTGGTTCAGCAAAAGCCTACATCCACGGAGCGCACCCGCACTCAACTTCCACTATGAAATCAGTAATTACAATAGTGAAGCAATATCTCTCTCAACTCTCACTATTTTCTTTCTTCTCTACTTGCCACACACACAATTTTACAATGAAATTATAAGAGTATTTATAGTACTCAAATTCACCAAAATCATCAATGAAGCCAACCTGCCATCAACCCAACAATAAATTTATGCAAGCTTTGTCAAAGGTTGGTTAGTTGCTAATTGATGGTGGTGGTGGGCGGTGCATTCATTGTGGTGCAAAATTTCCAGGCTTCACACTACTTAACAATTTGTTTCAAACAAATCTGAAGGGGTTAAAAATTGGCACAGGATATGTAGTATGTACCTCATGTTTACGTGTTCGCTTGGTTCAAGTTGAATATTTCACTTGAGTGATAAGTTTAATACGAGTTAAATTGTCTTTGTTCTCATATCTTTGTCACTAAGAGTTAAGACTTGTTCGGGGAGATTGTTGAAATGAATTGACCTCCAAAAGTTCATTATGTAATAATTGATGTCTGCACACGGAGTTTCTCTCTTATGTAATTGTAACATTCATTGTTTTAGACTTTCAGTTTTCTTGGTACATAAATGTCTATGATTTCTTCAAGGTCAATTGGGAGATTGTCCAAATGATTGAAATAAACATAGCAATAACAACCATTTTATAGGATGGAAGTTTTCTTTCTGATTATATGTATTTATGTTTGCTGCTGCCAATCAAAATTCTAGAATAAGAGGTTTTTTATGGTAGAAGGAACATTCGGGAATTTACTGAAACGTCAATAAGTTGAAACGGAGTCCATGGATTTTTCCTGTAAACAAGCTTTTAGGTGAAATCCCATGAAGTAAATCAACTTTGTCATTTTTGAGTAGCTTGAATTTATTATACAACAACTTGATTGGGAAGATCCCTTCAAGCACTCAAATACAAACTTTGGATGCTTCATTTTTCATCTGTAACGAGCTTTGTGGATCTCCTCTTCTTGAGAATCGTAGTGTGAGTGTTTCAACACCTGAGGTATGCATATTGCTTACTTTGTTGTAAGAAAATGTTGGTAGATTTTTTCTTTAATTTATGCTTTGTTGTTTTATGCACTTCACTCATGAAATAAAGTTGTTTTCCCATTTGAAAACAACAGTGTATGGTGATGTTTGTGAGTTGGCAAAAAGCCAAAAACAAGAATGAAAACAGCTTCATTATAAGAAGCATGTTAATCCCAAGTTCGATCCTAAATTTTCATCTCTAAAACCTGATTCCAAGCAATAAAGATTAAAACATTAAATTAAGGGAGAATTGTAAATAACCCCCGACTTTTGATCAAATGTCAAATCAGCCTCTGGTTTGAATAATAAGCAAAAAAAACCCCTTACCATCAGGTGACTATTAATTGACCGTTAATTTGATTTTTTTTAAATCAAATATTACAATTTAAACCCTTTAAATAAACTGAATAAATAATAAACAAAAAAAATTAACCTCCTCTTCGATCATCATTAACAACATCAATTAAAGAAAAAATAAAAATAAACATTTTTTTCAAGATCTTGGAAACTTTCGAATATCAACTCGACTACTCTTACAAAATTATTAGATAAAATAGTTGTATTGTTACAACAACAGGCAACAAGGATTGGCAAATACAAAAACATTAATGATAAATTAATTTGCCTTCTGTCAATTTGTTAAAATTAATTTAAGGGAGAATTGTAAATAACCTATGATTTTTGATCAAATGACAAATCAAACCCTCTAGTTTGAAAAATAAGTAAGAAACCCTCTACCATTAGTTGACCGTTAGTTTGATTTTATTTAAATCAAATATTACAATTTGAATCCTTTAAATAAACCGAATATATATAATAAAAAATGTACTAATAAAAAAATTAATTTCTTAAAATAATAATTTTTATATCATAAATAAAAAATTAAAAAATATTAACCAAATAAATAAATTAATTTCCTCTTCAATCACCATTAATAAGATCAATTAAAGATTTTTTTTTTTTTATTTAAACTTAGATCTTCATCTTCTTCTTTATCAATTACCATCGGCATTTTCTTCCTTCAAATCATCATCAATTAAAACAAAAATAAAAAGTCAAAGAAAACAATAATAAAAAATTAAAAAATCAAGTATTGGATAGCATCAATTATGTATCTTCGTGAAGATCTGGTCAGGAGAAAAAAAAAAACATTTAATTCATCAAAAAAGAAAAAAAAGAAAAAAAAACTGCTATTAGTCAAACAAGAAAAAAGATGCCAAAAATGACATTAACATACACAAAGGAAGAACCCTCAATTTTAGAAAGCTATTCAGATTTTAATCAAAATAAATATAGCAGCTTTATTTCAATATATATAGCAGCTTTAGCCTTTAGCTTGTAATAAATGAAAGGGCAAACTCCAAAAGGGTCCCTATATTTTCATGAAATACCACTGTTATGTTGTTTGTAAATTGATTGTTTCTAACCTTTTATGAAATATCAAAACAATCTCTCAAGTAGGGGTGGCAAAAATCCCCGACCCGCCCCAAACCCATGGGGCCCCGGTCCGTTTGGGGAGGGTTTGTGGCAATGAAAACGGGTAACAGGGCAGGTATGGGGCAAGTGAAGAGGGGCCTCTTGATCATAGGTTCCATCATTAGGAATTCGTGGTTTGGGGCACCCCTGCTCCAAACGGGTCGGGTTTGGGGTGGCCTTGACCCGCCCCGTTGCCACCCCTACCCTCAAGTGGACGCCTATTAGTCCTCCATTATATTGACCAGAAATTTTATATTTTAACAAGAAATCAAAATGAGGAAATTTTGAAATAGTATTTATAATTTCATAAAATACCGAACAATTCCTTATGTTAGAAAATATATGATTTCACCCGCAATATGTATAGATACGGGCCCTACGCTGCCACATAATAAGGAAATAAATGTGCATCTCTGCTAACCGTTATAGCTTTTAACATAGTGGTAAGTGCTTAATCCAAAAAAAATTAATGGATGGTAATTAGGGGTGGGCGTTGATTGGACCGGTTCGGTTTTTTATAGAACCGATAAAAAACCGATAAAGTCCGGTTTTTGAAAAAATGAACCGATCCGATCAAATTGACATTTACCAACCGATCAAAAACCAACCGAAATGGACCGGTTCGGTTCGGTTCGGTTTTTTCGGTTTTGGGCCTAATGGGCCAAATTTATTCAATTACATAGTTTTTTCCATATATTGAACCTATTGGACTGAATTTAGCTAAAATAAAAAATAAATACACGATCCACATCTTAAAATAAGTCCACATAGTGAAAACAAGTAAACAACAATAGAAGAACATTGTTAATGTCCACTACATAATAAATTGCATGGTGATGACCACACTTTCAGCATAAATTAACAGTCCAAAGTCATAAAATAACTGTCCACACTTCCACAACATAAAATAACAGTCCACTACATGATAAATTAACTTCATACTAATAACAGTCCACTACATAATAACAGTCCACTTCATAATACTAATAACAGTCCACACATACAAACATTCGAGTTCAATAGAGACAACCACCCACACATACACACAAGTTTACAGTAAAAAAAAGAAAACGCAATAGAGACAAACTAGAGCTTTTGGCCACTAAATGGAAAAAAGTACCAATAGAATTATAGAAACATTTGAGTTCAAAACCTGCCACCATTTCAAAAATCTTAATCTATAAACATCATTTCTAGAATATGTAATGAACTCCTTGATATTTAAAACAGTAATCATGTGGAATTCAACTTTATATCAACGAAATTCATAAACATCTAAAACAATTCAGAGACAAGAAAAACAACAACTTTTGAATTCCTAAACTCCCAAAAGCTATTCAAGAATGATACTTCCTTTTTCATTTTCAGGTTCAAAAATCCGAAACTAACTTCAAAGTCAATAAGAACACACACTAGCTCAATCTTTGTCTTGAAATAAAAATGTAGAATAAAAAATAACATAAAACAACCACTAGCACAACTATTTAACAGTTTCAATCAGACCCAGTGAACATAAACTTAACCTAAAAACAAAAATTAAACAAAAACAAACAAGCATACATATGGCGTGGCTGATCGACGATGACAACGAGCTGATGGCGTGGCTGATCGACGGCGACTGGTGTGGCTGATCGACGACGATTGGTGTGGCTATCGACGACGACGATGAGCGACGACGACGAGCGACGGCGATTGGTATGGCTATCGACGACGACGAGGAGCTGATGGCATGGCTATCGACGACGACGAGCTGATGGCCTGACTGATCGACGGCGACTGGTGTGGCTGATCGACGACGATTGGTGTGGCTGATCGACGACGAGACCTAGAGACGTGGAGTGGCTGCTGCGTGGTGGTCTGGTGACTGGTGAGTGACTGAGTTGTGACTTGTGAGCTGAAGAAAATCAGATTAGATCTAGGGTTTTTTAATATATAGTGTATCTACCGGTTCGGTTTACCGGTTTTAGTGAGTAAACCGGAAAATAACCGATTTAACCGGTTTTTTAAAAAAATCACCCGAACTGAACCGGCTCTTCACTAAAAACCGAAAAAAAAACCGGTCCAACCGGTTTGAACCACTGGTTCGGTTCGGTTGGTCGGTTTTTTTGCCCACCCCTAATGGTAATAACATAACCTTGTGGTTGTTTTTCAAAATTTAAGAATTAAAGTGGTACACACTTAAAACATTGGGGACCATTTATATCAATCTATAAACAAAAAACGAAAATGGTATTTTGTGTAACCATAGGGACAATTTTAAAATTTCCCATGAATAAGAAGAAGAGCCGGGAGTCGGGGACATTGCAAATACTGTCACACGTCCTATCCCTATCTCTCTCTCTCTCTCTCTAAACTTTCCCTGCAAGCAAGCCTCAGGAGTCAGGACACCATTGTCATTGTGGCCTCCTGCATTTCAAATCCAATACCCTCATAGAATTTTTAGTTCATTTAATCTCAACATTTTTCTGCTTTATAAACTAGAAAAAAAGAAGAAATTTTTTTGTTTTCTAACCACACTGTTGTTTGAAGCCAAGATTTTGGCATAAAGGAAGCTCCTTTTTGATCTAGAAACACACACAACACAACCCACAAACCCATTTTTTCATGGACGGCTTGTCAGAATCTGACGTGGGTATTGTAGAGAGAGAAGAGCTGATGGTTTCTCCAAGTGGTGATGGAGAACCTACCATGAGAGTAGCCCATTTTCTGCAACCTACAGTGACCTCCATTGAAGGGCCGGTGTTTGAGCTTCCTTCAAGCTGTTTCTCCTCCTTACCACATACTTTTGAGCCAAAAAATTGGCCTTTGAAGCTAGCATTCCATGGATGCTCATCACCTCATGAAGACTGGAAAATTTGGGTAGGAAAAATGGCTTCTTCGCATGAATCTACTTGGAAAAAAGCAGGTATTTATGAAGCAATCTTGAATTCCACTTATTCAATCCAAAGAAACCATGATTTGGTTCTTGGTCTTGCAGAGAAATGGTGTCCTGAGACCAAAAGTTTCATTTTTTCTTGGGGTGAAGCTACTATTACAATGGAGGATATGATAATTTCTGGATACTCAGTGTTGGGGTCCTCTGTTTTCAGCCCACTTGAAACAGATGAACAGAAAAGTACAGCAGAGAAATTGAAACAAACAAGAACAGAACTCGGTAGAACTGGATGGAACAAAGCAAATTATAGTTTGTGGAAGAAGACATTCATGGATAGTGGAAGCGAAATCGAACATGAAGCATTTCTTGCCTTTTGGTTGACAAGGTTTGTTTTTCCGGTCTCCTCTGTAATTCTCAGAGCTGTCTTTCCTATTGCAATACATTTAGCTAGAGGGACTAGAATTGCACTTGCACCAGCTATACTTGCTGGCATTTACAGAGATTTGAGTTTGTTGAAAGAAAAGATTGTTGCTTTAGCTCAATTAGATCATTTTGAGAATGAACAAGACAGTAGTGCAATAGTAATTACTTTACATTCACCACTTCAGTTGGTCCAGATTTGGGCTTGGGAGAGGTTTCTAGAGTTGAGGCCAAAGCGTAACTTGATCCAACTTGGTGAGCCGAGATTTGCTCAATGGCACAAGACAATGCTTAGAGTTGAGAATGTGAGGACAGTTTTAGACTCAGCCAAAGAGAGTTTTGATTGGCGTCCGTATGCTAAAACTTTGAAAATTTTGAGTTTTCCTAGGTTTTATGCAAACAAGGAAATGTGGGTGTCGGTTGATCCCGGTGGTTGTGAAGAATTGGAGTCATTAGCTCTATGCTTGAGGATTTCTGAGCTCATTGGTTGTGGCTATGTTGAGCACTACTTTCCACATCGAGTAGCAATGCAGTTTGGGTTAGACCAAGACCTTCCAGCTTGTGTTGCTCAAGTCAGTGATTACAATAAGCCCATCAGTGACGCAAATTTGTATGTTCCATCACGGCTTTATGAGGCTGATGTTACAACCCGATACCTAGAGTGGTGGAAGGAATCACTTCTCCATCTACAAGCTGCAAAAGAGGGTGTTCTGCTACAAAAAAGGATTTTCAGGAGTTCTGAGATAACCCGGAATAACAGATCAAAAAGAGCGAAGACAGTAAACCATGTAAAGGATGGTTTTAGTTTCTCAAGTTCTAAGATGAAAACAAAAAAATCAGTGGTGACTTCAACAGAAGAGAAGGAGGATGATATTGAACAACTTAATGATTCCTCTTTTCCTCCTGGTTTTCGTCCCAAATCTAATCTGGTGGATGCAAGGGATACAACTAAGGGATTGTCGATCTCTAGCCAGAGACATAGTGATGCTGGGAATGGACAGCTTAGTGATGGTTTTGTTGTGGAGAGAGAAAAGCTCATGGTTTCAGCAAGTGGTGATGGAGAACCCACCATGAGATCAGTTCATTTTCTCCAACCTACAGTGACCTCCATTGATGGGCAGGTGTTTGAGCTTCCTTCAGCTTATTTCTCCTCCATACCACCAACTTTTCAGCCAAAAAACTGGCCTTTGAAGATCAATTTTTATGGGTGGAAAATACCACAGAAAGATTGGCCGAAATGGGTTGAAAAAATGGCATCTTTGCATGAACCCACATGGAAGAAAGCTGGAATACATGAAGCAATCTTGAATTCCACATATGAAATCAGAAAAAACACTGATTTGGTTCTTGGTCTAGCAGAGAAATGGTGTTCTGAGACAAAAAGTTTCATTTTTTCTTGGGGTGAAGCTACGATTACACTGGAGGATCTGATGATTCATGGCTACTCTGTGTTGGGTTCTCCAGTTTTCATTGCTTCTGATACAGAGGAGTTGAAGAAGATAGAAGAGAGATTGAACCAAGCAAGACTAGAACTCACTAGAATCTCAACTAGGAAGGCAGAACATTGCTTGTGGATGAAGGAATTCATGAACAGTGGAAGCGATATCGAACATGAAGCATTTCTGGCCTTGTGGTTGTCAAGGTTTGTTTTTCCGATCTCCTATCCTTTAGTTACACAATGTGTTTTTCCTATTGCGGTACATTTAGCTAGAGGGACTAAAATTGCACTTGCACCTGCTATTCTTGCTACAATTTACAGAGATTTGAGCTTATTGAAAGAAAAAATTGCTGCTCTAACTAAGTTTAATAAGTCTAAGGTTGGAGGTAGTAGATTAGCAGTTACTATATGGTCACCATTTCAATTGGTACAGATTTGGGCTTGGGAGAGGTTTATAGAGTTGAGGCCAAAGCCTAACTTGATCAAAATTGGTGAGACAAGATTTGCTAGATGGCACAAGATGATGATGATAGTTGATAATGTGAGAAGGGTTCTAGACTCAGCCAAAGAAAATTTTGATTGGCGTCCTTACACCAAGGCTTTGAGGAACTGTAAATTGCCTGAATTTTATGTAGAAAAGGAAATGTGGGTACCGGTTAATTCTGATATTTCTGAGGAATTTGAGTCGTTTGCTCGATGCTTGAGGATTTCTGAGCTAGTTGGTCGTGAATGTGTGGAGCACTACCTTCCCCATCGGGTAGCAATGCAATTTGGGATCGACCAAGACCTCCCAGCTTGTGTAGCTCGAGCTAACGAGACTTTTTCTATTGCATGGAGCAAGTACATTAAGTCAATTGGTTGTGCAAATTTGTTTGTTCCATCCCGGTTGTTTGAGGCTGATGTTACAACTCGTTACTCAGAATGGTGGAAACAATCTCTGTCGCGTCTGCAAGGTGCAGCAAGAATTTTCAAGAGTTGTAAGATAACTCGGAAAAACAGATCAAAAAGAGTGAAGAGAGTAAACCATATTATGGAAGGTTTTAGTTTCTCAAGACCTAAGATGAAAACAAAAGAATCAGAGGAGACTTCAACAGAAAAGGAGGATGTTAGTGATGCATCAGATTCTTCTGAATTACCTTCAAAAACGTTACCGCTTAATCTGATAATAAAGAAGGAAATTAATATGTCCCCTTTTCCTCCTGGTTTTCCACCCAAAACTAATCTAGTGGAAGCAAAGGGATTCAACTACGGTAGATAATCTGACCACTGCAGGATTGTTGATGTCTAGCATGAGACATAGTGATGTTAGGAATGGACAGCTTGGTGATGGTGAACATTCATCAGGTCATTGTCAAAAGTTTTCCTCTTCAAAGGTAGTTAACGATGCTGAAAAAATTGTTGTGCCTTCGACAGAACTGATTGAAAAGATGAAGCGAAATGAACTTGTGAAAAGTAGATTGGAGACTGCTATGGAAGATGCAACAGGGAGCAAAACAGGTAGTCCAAGTCATGATATGGAGAGAAGCCATGGTGTTGAAGGAGATGTCAATGAAAATGAACTGCAGCTCGAAGATCGGGTTAGTAGGCTTGAGAGGTTCTTTGCAGAACTAAAAGCAGCAAGATTTGGTCATAAATGACAAATCATTTCATCAGAATGACAGTGAATTTACTCATGTTTATAAGTTATTATGTTGGATTCAGTACCTAATTTTGCTTCTATGAAACCTGTTAATTTTTGCTTTAATCACATCGGAAGATAGACAATTTCTAGATGTGAGACACAAATGTTATGTGTGTAATCACAAACGATGCATGTTGATGTAGTGCCAATTAGTAAACATTTTGAGTTTTCTCTTGATCATATGCAGGATCATAGTTCAAAATTGTCAGAGACAATATTGTATTTGTATGGCCAAAGATTTCTTACACGAGTTTTTAATGAAACATGTGTTTTCTTTTTGCTTCTTTTTCTTTCTTCTTCTTTCTTGATATCTGCTTGAGAAATGTTGGTTTGTTTCAGGGGGTATCAACTTTATATTGTCTTTATATCATGTGAGCCAGTGCAACTTCCTTTTGTGTTATTGTTCTGTTTCTCAAGATAAGAAACTAAATTGTGAAGACTCCTCTCTGGCTTGATGTCTTGAAACCATACGGATCATGCATAGGAATTGTTGTTTTTTGTAATTATGTGTTGAAAATTTCAGACTATACAGTGTTTTTACCCTTTTTCTTTTGCAATAAGACAGTCTTTTGACCCTTATAAATTATGTACCAGGTTTGTCATTCACAAAGGGTGTGTTTACTAATTAGTAAAACCCATGATTTGTGATTAGAGTGTTTACTAAAAATTGTTGGGAGTCAACTTATGTGGACCTCACATACAAATTAAATATTAAGTTCTTTCATCTCACCTAAAAAATTAAGTTTGAAGTGTTGTATTATATTTAGGAGTTATAGTTTAGTATCTACAAATAGTTGTATATACCAAACTTTTCTAATCCTGTATGAATATGTTAGAAGTATAAGAAATACTATTGATTTTTCACATATCTGAATCCGATACATATTTTAGTCCTTTCATGAATGTGACTAAGTAGAATAATTAAATAGTGAATTCAGTAATCTTTGAACCATATTAATATGTTAATTATATTGACCAGGTAAATGCCATCAAGCTAATCTCTCGAGCTCAAAGAAAAGATCTTTCAACTTTGTAAACTAAGAAGACAAGTCCACTCCAATAACTTTAGTGGTATTCTTTTTACAGCTTGATAGTGATCGATGTTCCAAAGCGTCTTAAATTGATTGACCAACCTTGTTTACTGCAAATGCAATCTCAAGTCTGGTAAGAGTAGCATTTTGAAGATCACCAACAATGCTTTTTTGTAGATGTGGTTGAGAAAATTTTGAGGAATGAAGTTATAAAAAGCAAAAGGTCACAGATCTGTAATGTAATGTATTTGGCTTAGTTAGAATCAATCCCAATCTGACATTAATAAACTTCCAGGCCAAGCAAATATTGCAGCAATCCCATATCCTTCAGAGCAACTAATTATCAGATTGAAAATCACAGCAGAGCAAAGAATTTCAATCATGTATTAGGATATTGTATTAGACTCTACTGTCTGTCCACAATAGTTAAGCTACTTTGAAATGTGTGTGATGCTGCCATACCAGCCTCATTACATATGATGAAAGCAGAACGTTTGCGATCTAAACAATCAAATGGAAAAAGAATTACGATCGAATTTCATATACACGGGGCATGATCAAAATCTCAGCACTCATCATAATAAATAGCACAACAGCAAGCTGCTGTGGTAGCACGTGTTGATGATCAAAATTTCACACTCAAGATATCATTTTGGGGTCTTTGTCATGATGCTCATTACTCATTCCTCTCAGTCATTGAAATAACACCCTCCCGAAAAACTCAAAACAATTTGGCTTGGACTGGGCCTAACGACCACTAAAACTAAGCAAGCATGAATGGGCTAATGGGGCGGTCCAGTAACAAATTTATAATTTATATTAGCATCAAAAGTATGTATTCTGTTCTTATAAATCGATTATTTTCAGATCAGACTATGTTTACGGATCCCTCGTAAATTATATGAGACTTGATTTAGCCCCTGCAACTAAGCTCTGAATCACCTGATGGAAATTCTAAAAGAGTAATCTCGAGCCAGAGTTAATTGGTTAGATATCTCCGAGCTTTGGCCAGGTTGATTCCATCAAATGTTGAAGCTTGGACTGGAGAGATTCGTGGTAGAGTTGTCTTTGATGTCTATGGCAATTCATCCATTGCACCTGAAGGTCCCTCTCCCTCTCTGTCTCTGTCTCTGTGATTTCATAATTTTGGGATTTTATTTTGTTTGATTACTTTTCCCAACTGGGTTTGGCCTTTTTCTTTTTTACTTTTCATGGGTTGGTGATTTTAATCTGTTAATTGCCTTAAAGTTGGTTGCTTTATGCTAATCGGTGGGTTTAGTTGAGTTGTTGTACTGGGTTTGTCATTTTTAAGTTGTGGTTTCTCATAAATTGTTCAGGTGTTTAAGCATTTTTATGACTCTAAAGAGACTAATTTGATTGAAATTATAATCACAAAATGATGAAATTGTACTATATTATTATGTGTATTCGTTTATTTTTACTTATTTTCTGGGATTTTGTATTCAATATCTTTTAAGTACTAGCTAGGCATGCATAGCTTTCATAACTGGTTCAGTTGTAAACAGATCAATAACTGAAGTTGGGAAGGTTTGATTAAAATTGATCCTTTTGAGTTCTTGATGGTTACTGCTGTTTGTATTTACATTTAAATGATCCGGTTGCTTTTTGGACCGAGGGAGAAAAGGATGATGAGCATTTTGGTTATTTGTATTCATATCACTGAGCTGAAATTATTGATAAATCTTATCGGTTACGGTAGTCTAGTAAAAGATTTATGACATGCAGTGAAATTGAGTTTGTTTCATGATTTCATCTATTTATCTAGATGTGTTGATGTGTTAATGAAACCCAACTTTAGAGTAGAACAATTTGTTTCAAACAAATCTGAAGGGGTTAAAAATCGGCACGTACCTCATGCTTACGTGTTCGCTTGGTTCAAGTTGATTATTTCACTTGAGTGATAAGTTAATACAACTTAAATTGTCTCAGTTCTCATATCTTTGTCGTTAAGAGTCAAGATTGGTTCGGGGAGATTGATGAAATGAATTGACCTACAAAAGTTCATTATGTGATAGTTTATGTCTGCATACGGAGTTTCTCTCTTATGTAATTGTAACATTCAATGTTTTAGACTTTCAGTTTTCTTGATACATAAATGTATTTGATTCCAAATGATTGAAATAAACATAGCATTAACAACCATTTTATAGGATGGAAGTTTTCTTTCTGATTATATGTATTTATGTTTGCTGCTGCCAATCAAAATTCTAGAATAAGAGGTTTTATGGTAAAAGGAACATTTGGAAATTGACTTCATATCTACTAATTAAATGTAAACTTCATGCCCATGTTAAAGCTGTGAATGAAGCTAGTGTACTTTGAATACTTTTACTGCCGTATATGAAATTCATGAAGCATTATTCAATTTTTTCTTACCTCGATGCATGTCTTAATGTTCAATCTTTTGAAATGGAGTCCAGGATTTTTCCTGCAAACAAATTTTTAGGTGAAATCCCGCAAAATATTTCAAAATTGTCATTTTTGAGTAGCTTGAATATATCATGCAACAACTTGATTGGGAAGATTTCAAATTTGTCATTTTTGAGTAGCTTGAATTTATCATACAACAACTGATTGATTGGGAAGATTTCTTCAAGCACTCAAATACAAACTTTGGATGCTTCATGTTTGATCGGTAATGAGCTTTGTGAATCTCCTCTTCTTGAGAATTGTAGTATGAGTGTTTCAACATCTGACAATAAAAATAGAGAAGAAAAAGACGGTAAAGAACACGAGGTGGATTGATTCTATGCGATCATGGCACTCGGATTTGTGGTGGGTTTCTAGAGTTTCATAGGTCCTCTACTTATCAATAGAAGGTGAAGGTATACATATTATTGTTTCTTTGATCTTGGAGACTTATCAATAAAAAAAAATGTACTAATAATAAAAAAATTTAACTTCGGGACATTTGCAAAAGTAGTCAAATTAGGAAATGAATTGTTGTTTTTAATAAAATTTTAATTTTTTTATTATTTGTAACTAATTATCATAATGCATTATTGTTTTTAACCATTAAATTTTAAAACTACCCTTTTTCATGCAGTGTCACGTTAAACGTGACATAAATGGGTTATTTCATGTTTAACATGACACATTGTCTAATATCGTAAAATCATGTATTTTTGAAGAAAATGAGATATTTCATACCTAACATGACATACATAAGATATCTTAGGTCCAACATGACATATACATGATATTTTATGCTCAACATGATATATATGAGATATTTTATGTCTTACATGAAATATTGCATATAACGAATATTTCATGCCCAACATAACTTAGATGAGATATTTCATTCCCAAGAACAAAACCAACTGATTGCAAAGAAGAAAGTGAAGATAGAAAGAAGTAAAATAGTAAATACATACAATAGCAGAAGTGGTAGCAGAAGAGATGACGGCAAACGACGGAGTTGCAGCGATGAACCGTAGTTAGCGGAAGCAAAATGAGAGATCGAGAGAGTGAGTGAGGTCGGACACGTTTAAGGATTTAGGATTAGGTTTTAAAGTTAAAAAGAAGTATATATGCTTAGTAAAATAGAAACAAATTTGGTTTTTTGTTTTTTTGTTTTTTTTTTTTTTTTTGTTTTTTTTTTGTTTTTGTTTGTAAACAAGGTTATTTTAGACAATATAATTTACACTTGGTTAAAAATAATAACATAAATATTTTTGATTAAAAACAATAATCCATTTTGTGGTTAGGTTATTTTTTACAATTTTCATTAAAAATCAAACAGCCTAGTTTGAACAATAAGTAAGAAACCACCTATAATTATTTGACCTTTAGTTTGATTTTATTTAAATCTTATATTACAATTTGAATCCTTTAAATAAACCGAATAAAAAAGAAAATATAATAAAAAATGTACTAATAAATAAAATTAATTTCTTAAAATAATAATTTTTATATCATAAATAAAAAATTAAAAAATATTAACCAAATAAATAAAAAAAAATTCCTCTTCAATCACCATTAATAACGTCAATTAAAGAAAAAAGAAAGTCGAAAACTTAGATCTTCATCTTCTTCTTTATCAATCACCCTCAGCATTTTCTTCCTTCAAAATTTTAAATCCTCATCAATTAAAACAAAGAGTAATGTTACTTTACCTAAATTTTGTGCATAAATAACATGACAATACTCTCATCCATTCATTTAAATCAAACAAATATATTATAATCTAAATGAATGGACTAGAGTGTTGACAAGTCATTTGAGCACTAAATTTAGGTAAAATAGCATTACTCTAAAACAAAACCAAAAAATCAAAGAAAACAATAATAATAATAAATAAAAAAATCAAGTATTGGATAGCATCAATTATGTGTCTTCGTGAAGATCTGGTCAGGAGAAAAAAAAAACATTTAATTCATCAAAAAAGAAAAAAAGAAAAAAGAAACTGCTAAAAATGACATTAACATACAAAAAGGAAGAACCCTCAATTTTAGAAAGCTATTCAGATTTTAATCAAATAATATATATATTTATAGCAGCTTTAGCTTGTAATAAATGAAGGGCAAACTCCAAAAGGGTCCCTATATTTTCATGAAATACCACCCTTCTATTGTTTGTTAATTGATCAAAATGTTTTCTAACCTTTTATGAAATATCAAGACCATCTCTCAAGTGGACGCTTATTAATCGTCCATCATATTGACCAAATAATTTAATATTTTTATAAAGAAATCAAATTGAGGAAATTTTAAAATAGTCTTTATGATTTCATAAAATACTAAACCATTCCTTATGTTATAAAATATATGATTTCACAAAATACTGAACCATTCCGTATTGATATGAGCCATGTGTTGTCACATTATAAAGAAATAACGATGTGCCTCTGCTATCCGTTATAGCTTTTAGCATAGTGGTAAGTGCTTAATCCTACAAAAATTAATGGATGGTAATAACAAAAGGTTGTTTTTCGAAATTTAAGAATTAAAGTGGTACACACTTAAAACATTAGGGACCATTTATATCAATCTATAACAAAAAAAACGAAAGTGGTATTTTATGTAACCATAGGGACGATTTTGAAATTTCCCATGAATAAGAAGAAGAGCAGGGACATTGCAAATACAGTCACAACTCACACGTCATCTCTCTCTCTCTCTCTCTAAAATTTACCTGCAAGCAAGCCTCAGGACACCATTTTCATTGTGGCCTCCTGCATTTCAAATCCAATACCCTCATAGAATTTTTAGTTCATTTAATCTCAACATTTTTCTGCTTTATACACTAGAAAAAAAGAAGAAATTTTTTTGTTCTCGCCACACTGTTGTTTGAAGCCCAGATTTTGGCATAAAGAAAGCTCCTTTTTGATCTAGAAACACACACAACACAATCCACAAACCCATTTTTTTATGGAGGCCTTGTCAGAATCAGATGTGGGTATTGTAGAGAGAGAAGAGCTGATGGTTTCTCCAAGTGGCAATGGAGAACCTACCATGAGAGTAGCCCATTTTCTGCAACCTACAGTGACCTCCATCGAAGGGCCAGTGTTTGAGCTTCCTTCAAGCTGTTTCTCCTCCTTACCACATACTTTTGAGCCAAAAAATTGGCCTTTGAAGCTAGCATTCCATGGATGCTCATCACCTCAAGATGACTGGAAAATTTGGGTAGGAAAAATGGCTTCTTTGCATGAATCTACTTGGAAAAAAGCAGGTATTTATGAAGCAATCTTGAATTCCACTTATTCAATCCAAAGAAACCATGATTTGATTCTTGGTCTTGCAGAGAAATGGTGTCCTGAGACAAAAAGTTTCATTTTTTCTTGGGGTGAAGCTACTATTACACTGGAGGATATGGTAATTTCTGGGTACTCAGTGTCGGGGTCCTCAGTTTTCAGCCAACTTGAAACAGATGAACAGAAAAGTACAGCAGAGAAATTGAAAGAAACAAGAATAGAACTCGGTAGAACTGGATGGAACAAAGCAGACTATAGTTTGTGGAAGAAGACATTCATGGATAGTGGAAGCGAAATCGAACATGAAGCATTTCTTGCCTTTTGGTTGACAAGGTTTGTTTTTCCGGTCTCCTCTGTAATTCTCAGAGCTGTCTTTCCTATTGCAATACATTTAGCTCGAGGGACTAGAATTGCACTTGCACCAGCTGTACTTGCTGGCATTTATAGAGATTTGAGTTTGTTGAAAGAAAAGATTGTTGCTTTAGCTCAATTAGATCATTTTGAGAATGAACAAGACAGTAGTGCATTAGTAATTACTTTACATTCACCGCTTCAGTTGGTCTAGATTTGGGCTTGGGAGAGGTTTCTAGAGTTGAGGCCAAAGCCTAACTTGATCCAACTTGGTGAGCCGAGATTCGCTCAATGGCACAAGACAATGCTTAGAGTTGAGAATGTGAGGACAGTTTTAGACTCAGCTGAAGAGAGTTTTGATTGGCGTCCGTATGCTAAAACTTTGAAAAATTGGAGTTTTCCTGAGTTTTATGCAGAAAAGGAAATGTGGGTATCGATTGATCATGGTGGTTGTGAAGAATTGGAGCCATTAGCTCTGTGCTTGAGGATTTCTGAGCTCATTGGTTGTGGCTATGTTGAGCATTACTTTCCACATCGAGTAGCAATGCAGTTTGGGTTGGACCAAGACCTTCCAGCTTGTGTTGCTCAAGTCAGTGATTACAGTAAGTCTATCAGTTATGCAAATTTGTATGTTCCACAGCGGCTTTATGAGGCTGATGTTACAACCCGATACCTGGAGTGGTGGAAGGAATCACTTCTCCATCTACAAGCTGCAAAAGAGGGTGTTCTGCTACGAAAAAGGATTTTCAGGAGTCCTGAGATAACCCGGAATAACAGATCAAAAAGAGCGAAGGGAGTAAACCATGTAAAGGATGGTTTTAGTTTCTCAAGTTCTAAGATGAAAACAAAAAAATCAGTGGTGACTTCAACACAAGAGAAGGAAGATGATAGTGATGCATCTAATTCTGCTGGATTACCTTCAAAAACGTTGCCGCTTAGTCTGGTAATAAAGAAGGAAATTAATGAATCCCCTTTTCCTCCTGGTTTTCTGCCCAAAACTAATCTAATGGATGCAAGAAATTCAACTAGCAAGAGACATAGTGATGCTGGGAATGGACAGCTTGGTGATGGTTCTGTTGTGGAGAGAGAAGAGCTCATGGTTTCAGCAAGTGGTGATGGAGAACCCACCATGAGATCAGCTCATTTTCTCCAACCTACAGTGACCTCCATTGATGGGCAAGTGTTTGAGGTTCCTTCAGCTTATTTCTCCTCCATACCACCAACTTTTCAGCCAAAAAACTGGCCTTTGAAGGTCAATTTTTATGGGTGGAGATTACCACAGAAAGAATGGCGGAAATGGGTTGAAAAAATGGCATCTTTGCATGAACCCACATGGAAAAAAGCTGGAATACATGAAGCAATCTTGAATTCCATATATGAAATCAGAAAAAACACTGATTTGGTTCTTGGTCTGGCAGAGAAATGGTGTTCCGAGACAAAAAGTTTCATTTTTTCTTGGGGTGAAGCTACCATTACACTGGAGGATTTGATGATTCATGGCTACTCTGTCTTGGGTTCTCCAGTTTTCATTGCTTCTGATACAGAGGAGTTGAAGAAGAGAGAAGAGAGATTGAACCAAGCAAGACTGGAATTCAACAGAATCTCAACTAGGAGGGCACAACATTGCTTGTGGATGAAGAAATTCATTAACAGTGGGAGCGATGTCGAACACGAGGCATTTCTGGCCTTGTGGTTGTCAAGGTTTGTGTTTCCAATCACCAATTCTCTGATTTCACAACGTGTTTTTCCTATTGCGGTACATTTAGCTAGAGGGACTAAAATTGCACTTGCACCAGCTGTTCTTGCTACAATTTACAGAGATTTGAGCATATTGAAAGAAAAAATTGCTGCTCTAACTAAGTTTAATAAGTCTGAGGTTGGAGATAGTAGATTAGCAGTTACTATATGGTCACCATTTCAATTGGTGCAGATTTGGGCTTGGGAGAGGTTTATAAAGTTGAGGCCAAAGCCTAACTTGATCAAAATTGGTAAGACAGGATTTGCTAGATGGCACAAGATGATGATGATAGTTGAAAATGTGAGAAGGGTTCTAGACTCAGCCAAAGAAAACTTTGATTGGCGTCCTTACGCCAAGTCTTTGAGGAATTGGAACTTGCCTGAATTTTATGTAGAAAAGGAAATGTGGGTGCTAGTTGATTCTGGTTTGTCTGAGGAATTTGAGTCGTTTGCACGTTGCTTGAGGATTTCTGAGCTTGTTGGTCTTGACTGTGTGGAGCAATATCTTCCCCATCGGGTAGCAATGCAATTTGGGATCGACCAAGACCTTCCAGCTTGTGTTTCTGGAGCCATCAAAACTGTTTCTACTGCATGGAGCAATTACATTAAGCCAATTGGTTGTGCAAATGTGTATGTTCCATCGCGGTTGTTTGAGGCTGATGTTACAACTCGTTACTCGGAGTGGTGGAAGCAATCAGTGTCACGTTTGCGTAAGAGTCTTCTGCGACCAAAAAGGACTTTCAGAGTTTTTAAGATAACAAATAAGACATCAAAAAGAGTGAAGGGATTTCGTATAACTAGTTCTAAGATACAACCGAAGAGATTGAAAGGAACAATGGCAAGTAACTTTACAAAGAGCTTTAATATAACATCAAAGAAACTTGATGGAATCAAGAAAGGAGATGGTGCCTCTAGCAGTCATCCTGATTTTGCTTTAAAGAGTTCAGAAAAGCTGCCAGAGTTATCAAAATGGAGTATAAAAGACATCAATACCTCTGTCACTCTTGATTCTCCTCTAAAGCAAGCCGAAAAATCAGTGGAGATTTCAAAAGAAAAGGAGAAAGTTTGTGATGTGTTTGCTTCTGCTGGATTGCCTTCGGATAAGCTACCAACGAGTCAAATAGTACAGAAGAAACTTAATGATTCACCTGGTCCTCCTGATTTTCCTCCAAAATCTAATCTGGTGGAAGCAGAGGAATCAACTGATGAAGATGGTTTGACCATTTCAGAATCATTCAGAACTAGCAAGAGACATGATGCTGTTGGGAGTGGACAGCTTGGTGATGGTGAATCTCTAGGTAATTTGCAATCTTTTTCCTCTTTTATGGCAGATAAGGAAGTTACTAAATTTATTAATCCTTTGACAGTATTGATTGAAAACGTTACACTGAATGCAACTGTGGAAACTGGATTGGAGACTGCTAAGGAAGATGCAGATGCAACTGAAACAGGTAGTCCAAGTCGTGATATGGAGAGTTTCCAGTGCAGTGAAACAGATGACGATCAATATGAAGCTGAGATACAAGAATTGCAGATCGAAGAACGAGTTAGTGTGCTCGAGAAAATCTTTGCAGAGTTAAAAGCAAAAAGATGTGCCAATAAATAACCTGTCTCTCCATCAGCAACAAAATGAATTTGCTCCTGTTTAACGGGTAACTGATATTCTAGATATAACACCTTTCTAGACAGTTTTTATCTTTGTCAAAAACACAAATATACTAAGTGAGCTTCACTTCAATGGAAGCTGATAGCCATTATTTTTGCTTTAATCATAATGGAAGAAGTATGACTTCCAGATGTGAGACACTGGTATTCTGCAATGAAATCACATATGAATTCACAGTAGTAAAGTTCGAGTTATATCCTTATTGTAGCATTAATTTTCAATGGAGAGATTACTGATTGCTTGAGCTGGTGATGCATGCTTTTTGCATTTTTGTTTTCCTTTTTGATTTCTGCTTTTATTTCTGGTTATCAATTCTAGACTGTCTAATGTCTGTAAATGCTCTGTTGACACCAACAGTATGCTAATAATCCAAGCCTTGAAGTTATTCTCTTTTAATTGATATCATGAGTCATTATACAACAATAATGTAGTTTATATCAGCATCAAAAGTTATGTATTTTGTTGTTATGGATCAAAACATTTCAGTTAAGACTGTTTTTGGAGCCGTTGTAAGTTATTGTACACTAGATTCACTATTTATAAGCTACAAAATTACTCACACATATGGGATGGAATGGATGTTTTAGTCCCTTCATGTACATGAGGCTTGATTATGATCACAAAATGATGAAATTGTACTGTATTATAATGATGAAATTGTACTGTATTATGATCACAAAAATATGAAATTGTATCGTATTATGATCACAAAATGATGAAATTATGACTATATTCTTGAAGGTCCCACGGTTGTTAGCAGAAAAATAACTAAAGTTATTGACCAGGTTAGATAAAAATTGATCCAGGTTAGAAAAATAACTAAAGTTATTTGGTGCCTTACAATATACATTTTACTAGGATATGCGATGAATATACTTTCTGGTAATTGTGGGATCTACCCGAACCGAATCATAAAATGTCCAAACAAACTTCTAACATGTTTGGTATGGAATTTAATTTGGGACAATAATAATTCCAATTCTACTGTATTTGTTATAAATAAGCCTCGTCAACAAGAAATTGAATATGGGTCATGTTCGTAAAGATGGTGAGCTTTATTTAGTAATATAAATTAAAGCCCAAATGTTTTGCATACATTATGGGTCGATATTGGTCTCACTTAAAGACCGACCCATATAGGTCCAAAAGAACTAAAAATAGGGGAGGGGCTAAGGAGTGTTTTGATCTCCATTTTCTCTAGAATAGTATTTTTTGTTCCAATACTCTTTCTCATATGCTCACGATATTATACAGAATCTATACACCGTAGTGTGGGGGTTAGTAATTGGATTCCAGGCTAGCTAGTGGAAGAAACACATTTCATTACATTGATTTGTTCACATCTATGTAGATGCTTAAAATGGTGACCTAGTGTAAACAGGTTGTTTTGTTTTGTGGGACATATACACCATGTGTTTCACAACAATGTTTGGGTCCTTCTGGTACCCCATATATATATCTGGTTTTTTTTTTAATTCGACACAAATTGGATTAATGGTTTGTCCTGGCGAGATTAATGATTATAAGTTTTGAAATTTGTTAAATCATTTTTATGTTTTATGTTTTTTTTTTCCTTTTAATTTATTAGAATTAAAATAATATGGAAGAAAAGATAACCCTTTTTTAAATATAGAATAGCAAATATATATATATATATATATATAATATTTCAGTTTTAAGCTATGATGTATTATCAATTTATAAATTCATAGTTTCAAAAAGAAAATTAAAAAAATAATAATAAAAGCATATAAATATAATTACAAATGAGCCAAACTCAGTTAGGCTAAACCAAAATTTGTAACTTAATTTTATAAGTTCAACATATCTACGATTCATGTGTTCTTATTATCTAGACCTTTGTAAACTATAAGTATTCCCACGTCAATTAATGATATCATTTTAGTTTGAATCCATTGACTCAAGACATATCAATTGATACAAGTCATTGCTAGACTGCTAGTTACAGAAAATAGGGTATATTGTGGGACCTATTTTGGCAATATAAAGTGTAAGGTCCAGTTCCAAAAAAAAAAAATCAAACTTAGAATCCAAACCTAAACACATGACCTAAGATCTAGTTAGATAGGCCTAAGTCCAAGCCCAATATAAAGTGTAAGGTCCAGTTCCAAAAAAAAAAATCAAACTTAGAATCCAAACCTAAACACATGACCTAAGATCTAGTTAGATAGGCCTAAGTCCAAGCCCAAGCCCAAGTTAAACTTACCTTGCAATCAGATTTGTTTAAAGATTTAACAAAAAAATAAAAAACACTTGGCAAGTTTGGGTGATGTGTGGCAAAAACAGGCGGTGGCATGTGGAAATCAAGTGAGTTAAGTGGCAAAAAAAATAAAAATAAAAAATAAAAAAATAAAAAAAAAAAAATGAAAAAGAGAAAAAAAAATCAGATAGGTGAGAGAAGTGCCACTCGCCAACAGCCCCAAAAGAAAGGAAAAAAAAAATAGAGTCAAAGAAAAGAAGAAAAAGAAACGAGAGAGATCAGATCTATGTGCGTTAGAGAGAGAGATAGAATATGAGATTGTGAGAGAAGACAGGTGCAGCAGGAGAGATATATTTGGTGGATCCAGGAAGTGATGAATTCGGACGGAACCCAATTCCCAGAACAGATTTCAGCAACTGAGTACAGTAAGTGGATTAATACCATTTTATAAATTCAGTTATGTTTAATTACATAGAGGAAATTGAGTAATTAGTTTACAATTTTAATTATTAAGCTGAGATTAAAGTTGCTATTATAGAAAATCCAGATTTTAGATGAAGTTGAGTATCTTGATAGAAAGATAGAAAGAAAAGAATATGTGAGAAAAGAACGAAGAAAGAGAGACAGATCAGGTGAGAGAGATAGAGACAGTGAGAAGAAGAAGATGAAATATGGTCCAGCTGTAGAGATATATATGTACAACATATTGGATACAGATAAGTGATTAGTTAATTTATGATATTTGAAATACAATAGTTATTAGATTTCCCATATGAATCCTAAATTGAATTTTATGCATTTTAGAATAGATATAGAAGGAGGAGATGGATTTAGAAACGGAACCCAGCCTCTATACGGATTTGAGCATGGAGTACAGTGAGTAGAGTCCTGTTCTAATTTATAATTAAGTTGTGTGCTTTTAAATTAATCATTAGAGTTGATTATTTAGACTTGCTTAAACAAATGATTTATTCATTTGTTTAATTTAACAGATTTCCAGGTTTTGGACATGATACTAGAAAAAGAAGCTGCTATTAGAATTCATAATAGATTTATAGAAGAATCTACATGGTTTATTAAGAAGTAACGGATAAATAGAGAATAAAGATTTTCCTTCTAAAAATGAGAAATGAAAAGAATAAGACAGATTTCCATATTTTATCATCTCAGTATGGAAAGGAATATTGATTTATGTTTTTAAAAAGAAAGTATATACAAGAAATATATATGTAAAAGTATAGTTTACGGTTTTCAAAAGTTATTCAGAATTTTAGTTACCAGATATGTACCCATCCCCAGCAATATCATATTAATATTATTGGCTATTGGGGCTACTTTGCACGTTTGGTCAGCATGTATGTGAGATTAATAGCTCTGCACGGGTGAATAGATATCACCGTGTATGCGAGATGTGTATTTCCCCCTACTCTACGTGTGCATTGAGATGTTTTGCCACGTACATGAAATATTTCCCAGAGGTACTAGTTTGGTATAGAGTTTTCAGATTTTATATGATCAATAAAGAAAGGATTTGATATATCAGAATAACTGACTTTATATTATATGTTATCTTTTATCAAAGCATAAACTATTTTATTATATGGAAAGGTAAAGAAACATAGTTTGTAAGTTCAGATTTGTCAGAGATTTCAATTGTGCTTTTACTTGAATAGGAGCTTGTAAATATGCAGTTTTCGTTTTGGACTTTATAAAATTACGATGTACTGTAATTTCTATTTATTTATAAAAAGATAACGAAATTTTAGTTAATAAAAAGCCATCCTGAGTTTTGCATTGTTTTTCTATAATGAATTACGAGGGCTTTGATCCTTATTGAATATAGGGTACGTAAGCGTTTGGGTTGTAAATCCTAAACTCATGCCCACCAGAGAAAGAAAAAGATAAGATGCTCACAGGATTCCCACGTACTAAAGATAGGAGTTAGGGCGGGTATTGTCATAAAGTCTTTGAAATTTTGGAGTGAAATCATTATCAAGGAAATTTCCTGCAACTTCTATGTACAATCCAGAGGTCATCGTCTGTAATTTTCCCAAAATTGACAATTTTTACTTTCATTTTTGAGCTTTCTCTTTTAGGTGGTATTTTCAGATCTTAATAATTTATAATTTTAAGCAGAAATTTCTGTTTCAAGCAAAGATTTTTTTTTTTTTTGATTAGGGATGCTCCATTAGATTTTAACAATAACTCAAATTTACCTGTAAGTTTTAGTCAATACTATTTTCATTTACTTGTACACTTAATTATTTGTTCTCTGCCTTTTTTTTTTTTTTTTCAACTTAAAAAAGTAACGTAGTATTGCTTCATTTATATATGGAGATGTTATTTTGGTCATAAAACCATGATATATGCACCTGCTTTAATATAGAGCATCAAAAAAACAAACTTTCAACAGTCAGAAAAAAAACACTAGAAAGTAAACACCTAACTATCTGTCCATCAAATCGAAAGCTTACCTACTTGATGTAAAACTATAAATGGAAATATGCTTGAAAAGATCAAATAAATCATATAATAAGATTTGATATATTTCCAGGAGAATTTTTGTAACCTATTAGACGAAAATGATATTCAACTGAATCAAACAATTGAAATTTGGCCTATTTCATTCTTTTTGTTCTACATTTTCCACGAACAGATATGCGAAAAGATGGAACATTACCTGTAGCCTTTGACGCCTATAAACCAAAGATAGGAAAGCGTGTTTGTGAGAGAGAGAGAGAGAGAGACTGGTCGCGGAGCTCACAGTAGTTGAGGTTGTAGCAGAGCTCACGATGGAGGAATTTCCATCGTGTTTGAGAGAGAGAGACCGGTGAAATAAGGGTTGTAAGAAAAAATTAAAAAGATATTATAGAAAAAAAAAATAAAATCTAACTCGTATTAAATTTGGCTTTTTAAAATTGTTAGAAGGGAGCTCAAGGTGGGCTTTTAAAAACTGGGCTTTTAAAATTGGACTTTTAAATAATTGGATGTTGTATACACAACTTTGATCTTGCACATGTTGTTATTAAACCCCTAAATTTGATAATAAGAGCAACTCCAATAGACTAGTCAATTGAGATTGTTGAAAAATTTAGATGAGCCACATCAGCAAATATTGCTCCAACAGACTAGTCAAATTGTATTCTTCAAATGAGAAAATATTTCTCACTCTTCAATATTGCCGAGTGATTTCTCACTCTTCAAATTTTATTTTATTATTTTTTATAACCATCATTAATTACTACACCAACTGTCTTTAACAATTGTGTCTGATTTTAAATTTAAATAACTCTTAATAATTTCAACCATTTCAAACAACTCAATTAAAATTAAATGCTTTCATTAAAATAATATAAGACTAATTCTATTTAAAGAGTCTTTCGGGATGAGTCTTTTTTTCCCACTCTTCAAATTGCCACATAGGTAAGCAAATTGATATTTGAAGAGTGAAATTAGAAGAGGCTTTTGGGGTTGCTCTAACAACATCCTAAATTTGAAAGTTGTCATTGAGCATATTTAACGACTTTCATTTTTGCATGTTGTTATACCCTTGTTGTTAAAGACATATATTTGATGTAGTACATGAAACTATTGGTAATATGACAAAAATAGAATCCATTGATTTATCTGCAAATTAAATCTACTCTTCGGTAAAACTCAGCAAAGTATGGCAAGTTTGACATTTTTAAATCACTTGAATTTGTCCAACAACAAGTTTACTGGGAGAATTCCCAGTCTTCAAGTACTCAACTGCAAAGCTTTGATGCATCATCTTTTAATGGCAATAAATTTTGTGGATCTCCACTAAAGAATTGTACCGTTATTACCATTACAACACCTAGGCATGGAAATGAAGAATATGAAGTGGATTGGTTATATGTAGGCATGGCTCTTGGATTTATGGTGGGCTTCTATAGTTTAATTGGTCCTTTGCTTATCAACCAAAGTGGAGATAAATGTATGTTCACTTCTTGGATTGAGTCGGAGACAAATTTTATTTTGCTATTGGCTTGTTTTTGTATGCTAGGCTTTAATAATCAAATCGATAAAGTGTTATAATTCTTAAAAAGAACGTCATTTTCGTTAGTGATTATTGCGTGGTTGCAAAATTCATTAGATTTATAATTTATTTATCATCAACATAGGCAAATTTTAAAAGTTTATTATTACTTAGATGCAGTTGAATAAACAGAAAACAAAAATAAAAAATATATGTATAGGTCCATTATTAATGAAATTCAATAGTTAATCAATGTCCCTCGATCCAATAACCTAAAGTAAGGATCTAAAAAAATAGAAAAAAAATATAATAATCAATGGAATATATCGACTTGAGTTCATTGCCTCTCATATCCCTTCATGTGTATACACTTGAGCTATCCAACAATACATCGTCAGGATCCATTGTCCAATTTTTATGTCATGAGATAATTGAGCCAAGGATAATACAAGTTCTCAAACTTGGGGAATTTTTTTATTTATTTATTTTTTTTCTGGATGATCGAGTTGGCAAAAGTTGGTGGTCTTCACGAGTAATCTTCCTTTTCCATTGTAAATTTAAGGGTCGTTCGATCACTGCAACTAAGAAATAATAGGTTTTTTTTGGAGTAATACCCCCATCAATCAAAAATTGTAGAAAGTTACAAATAATCACCGTTCTACAATTAATTACATATTATCACAATTTTATAATCATGTATAATTTTAGATTTTTTTCCACCCCTAAGATTGGAGATCAAATCTAACATAATGGTCTGATGTGTGATATGTTCTGGTTTGTAATAGATATATGACCGCCTCCAGGTGCGTAGATTAGTTGGTAGATGGACGGGCTTGGACTTGGATAAATGATTCTCAATTCAGTGACTTGAATCCTATCAATGGCAAAAAACTTCAAAAAAAATATCTCATCAAGATAGGTGGATAGATAAATACTGTCCAAAAAAAAAAAAAAAAGATATATGACCCAATTTTATCTCAACATCAAGGTGGACACAAATAATTAGACAAATTTGCACCACATCAACTAGATCATTGAAAATATGTATTCCCACACCTATTAATAATATCATATTAATTAGTTTGAATCCATTGACTCAAGACATATCAATTGATACAAGTCGTTGCTAGTTCAGAAAATGGAGTCTATCGTCAGGCCTATTATATCTACGAAAAGTCTTGCAAAATATGGTGCAATGTCTTGATCGAGGAAATTTCCTGCAACTTGTATGTAGAAACCAACAAGAGTCATATTATTTTGTCAAATACATTATTAACTTTTCCATTGGAGATTCAAGGACCTATTCTATACTGTTTTCGTTTTTTTGTATTCTATTTTATATATTTTCATTTGAAAACGAGAAATTAATTTTAGGAATATGATCATTTTTCTCACAACATATTGATCAAACTCTCCACTCTAGTTCTATTAATAGCCATTTTCCCCCTTCTAATTCTATTCCAAAAATTATCAACAAAAAAAAAAAAAAAATACTATTCCCAAAATCCCCCTTACTGTTAATAAAATACCAAAAATACTTTCTACGGTTAACTATTATGTTAAATATCTTAAACATTTAAGGTTAATAAGATAAAATGGCAGAAATTGAAATTAAAATGATTTAACAAAATAATAAAATAATACAATAATAAAATTGTAATTTTTTTTAAAATTTGAAAATTAAAAAAACCCCGATAGGATCCAAATTGAAATCAATACATCTGTTGAAATTAAAAAATTAATACATCTATTTCTTATTTTAAAAAATCTAATTTATATAAAAAATTTTTTTAAAAAAAAAATAAAAACAGACCCTGTTCATCTTCAGTGACAGCAGTTGTTAGTGGTTTGAATCCATTAATGATATCATATTCATTAGTTTGAATCCATTGACTCAAGACATATCAATTGATACAAGATATTTCTTCAACAATACTTAATTTTAAATAATATATAATTAATGAATGGTTGTGCAGTAAACAAATGAACGTAACCTTCGCATAAATAAATTCTAATTGAATATTGCTCTTTTTTTTTCTTTACAAATCTTAGACCTTACTTACAACAATCTTTCGGGACCTATACCACAACATATCTATAACTTCATGAGCACCATGGTAACAATATACAATTTAGATACCAGCTGTTTCAATAGGAAGTTTCGTCGAGGATGCATTGCTTGTGATTAAAGGAATTATGGCTAAATATAATTCCATTCTTAATTTGGTGAAAATCATAGAACTTTCCAAAAATAATTTTACATGTTATTAGCTTTATGTTATTATGTATTATCAATTTATAAATTTCATTGTTTCAAAAATAAAATTTTAAGAAAATTAATAAAAACATAATATATAATTACAAATGAGTTGTAAAAGTTACATACAATCATCATACAATTCATTACTTAATTAGATTAAAAACTATTAAAACTTAAGATAAAAAAATCAAACTCCACATTATCTAAAGCTTATTACCCTTCAAACTTATCTAAAGCTGTCCGAAATTCATATGTACATCCAACTCCTTTAATTTGAGGCTTTTTTTTTTTCAAATCTGAAAGTGGAGATCAAATCTAAGAAACATGGTCTGGTGTCTGATGATCAGCTTTATAAACTGTAATTGACATCGATAAGTCATTTTCCCTTGACTTAATTAAGACGTATCAATTGATACAAGTCATTGCTAGTTATCGAAAATGGGGTCTACTTTGGGACTTATTTGAGCAATGAAAAGTCTTGGAAATTTTAGTGTAACGTCATGATCAATTAAATTTCCTGGAAATTGTATGTTGAAACCAGTGGTCATTGAGCAAAGTTGTCAGTGTTTCATGCAAAGTCTTCAGTGTCTATTGTGGGTCTTATTTGAGCAATGAAAAGTCTTGGAAATTTTAGTGTAACGTCATGATCAATTAAATTTCCTGGAAATTGTATGTTGAAACCAGTGGTCATTGAGCAAAGTCGTCAGTGTTTCATGCAAAGTCTTCAGTGTCTATTGTGGGTCTTATTTGAGCAATGAAAAGTCTTGGAAATTTTAGTGCAACGTCATGATCAATTAAATTTCCTGCAACTTGTATGTTGAAACCAGAGGTCATTGAGCAAAGTCGTCAGTGTTTAATGCAAAGTCGTCAGTGTCTATTGTGGGTCTTATTTGAGCAATGAAAAATCTTGGAAATTTTGGTCCAAAGTCACGATCAAGTAAATTTCCTGCAACTTGTATGTTGAAACCAGAGGTCATTGAGCAAAGTCGTCAGTGTTTAATGGAAAAAATGACAACAAACTACAAGATCAGACATGCGATTGAGAAATGGGACATGATCAGTTTTGATGCTTTTGATTCATTTTATATGATACTCTGTTTTCTTCTTTAATTTGAAACTCTCTTCTTTTTTCAGCCATGCGATTGAGAAATGTAGACACGCAGTTCTACTTCTTTTTGGTCTGATGACTGATGTCATGTTCAACTTTGTAATATATCACACGATTTCACCTCAATATCAAGATTGACACAAATAATTAGACAAATTTAGACCAACTGGACCTTTGCAATTGACATCTATTAACGAAATCATATTAGTTGGAATTCCCTTGGACTTAAAGCGTATCAATTGATACTAGTCAATAGTCATTGCTAGTTACAGGGGTCTATTGTGGGACCTATTTGAGCAATGTAAAGTCAACGAAATTTTGGTGCAAAATAATTATCAAGGAAATTTCCTGCAACTAGAGGACATTGATTCTCTGTTTTCCTCTCTTTGTTTTCGATCTTACATGCATAAGGAGTTAAAGATTACTGTAATGTGTTCTCAAAGTCTATTGTAATTGACTTAAGATTCTTGACCACTGTTAGTATGAGACCACAGTGATAGTTGGATATGTCTTTGACCACACTATAAATAGCATATGCTACTGATAATCATTTTCATGTGCATTAATCATTTTCTATTATATATTTCTTGTTGAGAGTTGTGTTTAGGCAATGAAACCAACCATGATTTCTTTTCTTTCCCTTCCTTTCCTTGTGTTACTGGCAGTAGCCACCATCACTGTCAGCTTCTCCAATGGAAGCACTTATGTGGGTTGCTACCAAAGTGAGAGAGAAGCACTTTTGAGGTTCAAGCATGATCTCAATGATTCTTTCAACCGGCTTTCCTCTTGGGTTGGTGATCATGGAGATTGCTGCAAATGGGATGCTGTTGTCTGCAGCAACTTCACAGGCCATGTCCTTGAGCTGCACCTTGGAAATCCTTTCGGCAAACAAGTTTTCTCATCCTATGCTGAGTTTGAAGTTTATGAGAGGTCAAAGTTGCGTGGTAAGATAAGTTCCTCTTTGCTTGATCTTAAACATTTGGTTTACTTGGACTTGAGCTATAATGATTTTGAAGGAGTACAGATTCCCAGATTTCTTGGTTCTATGAGGAATTTAAGGTACCTTAATCTCAGTTTTACTCGATTTGAGGGAATGATTCCTCACCAACTTGGAAATCTCTCTACTCTGCAATATCTTGACCTTTCTATTGATAATTACTCAATGCTGAAAGGTTTACTCTATGCTGAGAGTTTGAGTTGGGTATCTGGCATTTCTTCGTTGAAACACCTTGATTTGAGCTGGGTGAATCTTAGTGTGGCTTCTGATTGGCTGCTGGAGATAAACAAACTCTCCTCTTTGGCAGTGTTACGACTGTCATATTGTGGACTCCAACACATTCCTCCATTGCCCTTTGCAAATTTTACCTCATCCCTTACCACTCTTGATCTTTCCGAAAACCAATTTGATAACCCATCTCCTGATTGGTTGCTAGAGATATACAAACTCCCTTCTTTGAAAGTTTTACAATTGTCATATTGTGGATTCCATATTCCTCTATCGCCCTTTCCAAATTTTTCCTCATCCCTCACAACTCTTGATCTTTCCTACAACCATTTTGATAACACATCCATACCTTCCTGGGTTTTCAATCTTCGTAATTTAGAATTTCTTGGTCTAGGTGGAAATAACTTCAAAGGCCCAATCCCTGATGGACTTCAGAATTTGACTTCTCTTCAACATCTTGATTTATCATCTAACTATTTTAATTCTTCAATTCCTAACTGGTTGTCTAGAATTAGGAGTCTTGAGTCACTTGATCTTAGTTACAATTCAAACTTGCAAGGCACAATTCCAAGATCATTGGGAAGACTTTGCAACTTGAAATCATTGTCGTTGTCATCTATCAAGTTGAACCAAGATATATATGAAATATTTCATATTTTCTCAGGATGTATTTTAGATGGACTAAAATATCTGGACATGATTAGCTGTCAACTTTTTGGTCAATTGCCCGATGATCAACTTGCACAAGCTAAAAATTTAGAAGTTCTATATATAGGTAACAATTCTATTTCTGGTTATGTTCCACCTTCTTTAGGAGAACTTTCTTCTTTGCGAAGGCTATATCTTTCTAATAACAAATTGAATGGAACACTTTCAGAAATTCATTTTGCCAATCTCACAAGGCTGACAGTATTTGTTGCACTTGGGAACTCATTAACATTGAAAGTCAATCATGATTGGGTTCCTCCTTTTCAACTTGAAGCATTGTCATTTAGATCTTGTCATATAGGGCCTCAATTTCCATCATGGCTTCATTCACAACAAAATTTAGTTCAATTAGATATATCCAGTTCAGGAATTGTAGATAGCATTCCTATATGGTTTTGGAAATCTCTTTCCCAATTTTCTATCTTAAATGTCTCTCACAACCAAATTCATGGAGAGATTCCAAATTTAACCAGTGCTCCTCACCTTCTATTTCTTGACTTGAGTTCTAACTATTTCTCATGTCCATTGCCTCTCATAACATCTCCTCATGCGTATACACTTGATCTATCCAATAATTTCCTGTCAGGATCCATTGCCCAATTTTTGTGTCACAAGATAAATGAGCCAAGGCTAACACAAGTTCTCAAACTTAAGGCAAATTCTTTTTCTGGAGAGTTACCTGATTGTTGGATGAATTGGCAAAATTTGTCTATTTTGGAACTAAGTGACAATAGCTTCACAGGTAATCTTCCTTTTTCCATGGGAAATTTAAGTCGCCTTCGTTCCTTGCACCTTCGAAATAATGGGTTTTTTGGAGTAATACCCCTCTCACTCAAAAATTGTACAGAGTTGGTAACATTAGACATAGGTGAAAATGAGTTTTCTGGAAATATTCCAACTTGGATAGGAGAGAGATTTTCTGAATTGGTAATTCTCAACCTTCGATCAAATAAGTTTCATGGTCGTTTGCCAAGAGAGTTTTGCCATCTTACTTCTCTTCAAATCTTGGACCTTGCTCACAACAATCTTTCTGGATCTATACCGAGTTGTATCAGTAACTTCAGTGCCATGGTGGCAATGAATTATTCCAAAGGCAACAGTATACAGTTTTCTGGAACTGTTGAAGGAACTGACGTCATAGAGGAGGAATTACTTGTGATGAAAGGGATACTTGCTAAATATTACTCAATTCTTAATTTGATACGGAGCATAGACCTTTCCAAAAATAATTTTTCAGGAGAAATTCCTGTAGAAGTGACAAATCTTCATGCTCTAAAAACATTGAATTTATCCCACAATTCTTTTGTTGGGATAATTCCTGAGACTATTGGAGATATGAGAGAATCGGAGACCATTGATTTTTCTGTAAACTTGCTCTCTGGTCAAATCCCACAAAGCATCACAAGTTTGACATATTTGAGTCACTTGAATTTGTCAAATAACAAGTTGACTGGGGAAATTCCTTTGGGCACTCAAATGCAAAGCCTTGATGCATCCTCTTTCATTGGCAATGAACTCTGTGGATTTCCATTGAAAAATTGTACTGTTGCAACTGATCAGACTCCTAGGCATGAAAATGGTACTCAACATGAAGTGGACTGGTTCTACATAAGCATGGGTCTTGGATTTGTAGTGGGTTTCTGGAGTTTGATAGGTCCTTTACTTATCAATCGAAGGTGGAGATATACGTATTGCCGTTTTCTTGATCGACTTGGAGATAAATTTTATTTTGGTGTAAGAAAATTGTGGTAGTCTTTCTATTTTGTATTTTGTTTTTCTTCTGTAATGTTGGGAGCTGTGTCTTTTTAAGATTTAGTTATCAAGACCAATAATGGTATTCATGTACAGTTGATTAATGTTCCAATGAAATGGCAGTTAATGCACTGTTGCAAAATACATTTTGGTGTCTACAACATGCACAGTTATTGAATTGTTGCAAAATATGTTTTGGTGTCTACAACATGCACTAGTAGATTTATACATGTAATTAAATGTCTTGTTTGAAATATAAACAAGATATGATTTAGCTACAATATAGTTATTGTATTCAATATCATATAATTCAATTTTAGTCATCATATACAAAGCATGAGGGTCTGCAACAATGCCAAGCTATCATTTCTGTCATTTTTTAAATCCAAATAGATTTCGTAAACATAAAAAGTGAACAAATAGTGGCAGAGGGTTGTTAATTTCAGTCTCTGTTAAAACTCCAGTTTTTGCTAGATGTGTTGCTTTGTCCATCATTTGTTGTATTTAATATAAATAGTGCTTGTAATTGTTGAAATCAGTTTGTAATTTGGGGGGGTAAAAGAGTCTATATTAATCCAGTGATATTCAATTAAGATTTATATGGACTTTTAAAGAATCTTTCCAAATCTTGGTATATTGAATTGAGACTTTAAAAATGTCTATAAGAATCAAGGTGTATTCAATTAGGACTAGATTTTAAAGGATTTTCTTAGGTCATGGATTTTGGTGGATTTTGGTGGACTTGATAGTGGGAGATATAAATATCAAATGTCATAATATGTCTGACATTCTCCCCAAAGATTTAGGGCCAGTTTGGTATTGCTGTAACTTTTATAATAATCACCGTTAGCTGTGCTGAAAGAATAATCAGCTGTGAAGTTAATCAGCAAATGTTTGGTTAATTGTATTTTTAAAACTACTGTATGACTCAAAAGCAGTATACATATGTTTGGTAATTTTACTGTAAAAGTGCTGAGATTAGTTACAATGACTAGAATATACATGAGTTTAGGACTCTATTTCATATATTTTTTTTCATTAATTATATTTATAAACCAATATTTAAGTAAAATATTTAAATTGGAAAAAAAAAACTCCAAAAGAATAATTAAAAGATTTTTAAAAGATTTTATAAATCAAATCAATATTTAATTTTGAGATGAAATAAGGTATATAAATGATTTTAACTTGATTTCATAAGGATAATAATGGTATTTTAAAATATGCATTAAATGTGGAAATAGATTATTCCATAATTACTTTTAAAAAGTAACCCCCCACCTACTTCTCAAAATCACTGTCAAAACTTGCCAGATTATCAATTAATCACTTTTGGAAGTTTTACCAAACATCATTTTATGTCAAAATTATAAAATAATCTGATTTTAACTTTTTAAAAGCAATACCAAACTAGCTCTTAAACAGAAACCTGTTGCTTCTTCTCACTTCTTCTTTGCTCAAACCTGTTGCTTTTTTTTTTTTCGTCTGTGTTTTGCTTTTTATACAGGTTCTATGCATTTAACTTACCTTTATTTTTATTTTTATTTTTTTATCTTCTTTTATTATTTTAATATACCCCTTTAAAATAAAATTAGCTCAAACCCCAACTCATCTTGATGTAATTTATGTATTTAAGAATTAGAATTTTTTTTTTTTGAAAACAATAAATTCAATAACAAATTTTTAATTAATAATAAAGTTGATTGGACTTACTAGAGGGGTGTACATACAGCTTTTAAGGGGTGCAAATATCTTCACTCTTCTCCATTTATAATGGAAGTAAGAGATAACAAATCCATGAAAGTTTATGGATGTCTAAACAAATCCATAACAGTCTGAGATAGATGTCTAAACAAATAAATGAAAATCCATGTGGATTTATAAAAGTCCATAAAAATCCATAAAAATCTGTCACTTAAAAAATATCTTTAAATGTCCTTAAGAATCCTAATTAAATACACCCTTAATTTAAATCTTAGTCATCGTATTCAAAGCTTGGTGGTCTTCAACAATGCCAAGCTAGCTTGTTGAGAGAAGGGGCAACACTCAATCAGCCAAATGACTTCCTTTTCTCCGTTTGTGTATCTAATAGGAAACCAAACAATTAGAACACAATACCACAATGATATATATGCTGCTAGTAATCCAAAATCACCAGCAATAATCAATCAACACGTTCACAAAGACACAAGCCAATTTTTATGTGGAAAACCTCCTCGGATTGAGGAGTAAAAACCACGGGACCGTAGTCTATCCAAAAACTTCACTATCAACCAAATTATAAGTGTACAATCTGTCCTTAACTTCATATAGGGATACAAACCAGCTGCTACATCAAGAAAAACATTCTTGGCAACAAAAATATAATTTCTACAAATAAAGCAAGAGAAAGGGAGGATAGCACAAACTCGGATCCTTTATTCTGGGTGTGTATCTCTCTGCAGAAACCTCCGATCGACAATCCAACCCACCAGATTGTATATCCATCGGTGAAGAAGGGGCTGTCCAAATTTCAGCTCTATCCGATCTAAGACAAAGGAGATCCAGGCATTTCATCTGGACTGCGCAATCCAGAAATTTCTTCACCTGTTTTCTGTCAAGCTCTGTTCGGAACTTCAGAACTCACCACAGGAAACTCCGATCGACATTCCAACTGTCCAGCTTGAATAAATACAAGAGTAGAGCGTCCTCTCCAAATTTGAACCCAAACTGATCTCAGACGAAGGAGATCCAAGTGTTTGAAAAAGACTGCACAGTAACTTTCTTCATAATTTCTGCACACACACCTCTCTCTCTCTTCTCTCTTCTTTCTTTCATTCTTCTTTCTCTCTTTTCCAGTAGTACACAGATTGCACTCTCACTAATCTTGATTTTCAAGAAGCATTTTTATACCAGCTATAAAATTACCAAAGTGCCCATACCATTCATGTGGGCTTAACAAACAACATGTCAATGGGTTATCCTTCACATACGAGGGAACCCAAGCCCAACAAAGCTATCATTTCTGTCTACCATTTTTATCCAAATCCTTAGATTTAGTAAATATTGAACACAAACAGTCAATACTTACAAAGTTAGTTAGAGATGAGAGGTTGAGATTAGCTCAGTTAGTTAGCAGTCAATGGCTGAGATAATTTGTTGTATTTAATGTAAATAGTGCTTGTAATTGCTGAGATTAAGTGTCCGTTTGGGAGAGCTTGTCTACTAGCTAAAAGAGCTTTTTTAATTAAAGAAGTTCTTTTCAATTTTTTTTGTATCGTTTGGTTGTCACCTAATAGAGCTTTTGGATAATTAAAAAAGTTGTTTTACGTCTACTTGGAGAAGTCCAAATTTAAAGATTTTCCAAGTAGATATTTTGAAGTTTTTTTAATAACACTAAAATCTCCAATATAACCCTATAATTTAATATTTGCTTGAGTATTTTGGTAATTCTATCATTAAAAAAGCTCTCTTTTAATTGACAACCAAACGACTAACGACTTTTATTTAAAAGCTCTACCTCTAAAAGATCTACTGCAAAAAGATCTACTTGAGAAGCTCTCTTAAACGTACTCTAACTCTTGTTTTCAGCTTTTCATCATCTCTCTCATTTGCCTTCTCTGGCTCTTCACCATCGAAGTTTTATTGATTGTTCTTTAGTGAAAACTATTGACATTTTGTCAAACAGTTTGGTGTTTTCAAACATGACTACTCCATTTATTGAATTATGTTATCAAAATAGAAGAAAAGAAGGCAAATTACAAGAAAACACATGTGATTGGGAAATGGGACATAATCAGTTGTGATATTGCTCGTGATTTTGTTTGTATGATACTCTGTTTTCTTCTTTTACCTTTTCTTCTGAATTCAGTTTGTGTGTTAGGGTGTTTTCATTTGAATTATATCATCAAGAGATAAAACAACAAAGGTCTCATTTGATTTACAGCTCCGATCAAAATGCTTCATTTCTCCAGAAAATGGAGGATGCGATAAGTGGGACTGATAACAATTGACACCGCTTTGAATTTCTATAGTCTGTTTTATTAATACGATACTTTGAAAGTTAGAGCTTTTAATTGACTTAAGAAAAGGCGTGGTCGGACCTATAGTAATTCAAAACTATTTACTTTGAAATTGTTGTACTAATGAATGATCAATGAAATTTCCTACAACTTTTTTTTTTGCACAGAAACTGAGATCATGCAATTGATAATCCTTCTCACGCACATTCTTTTTGTACGAGTTACTTGCTGTAGCACTTATCTGGGTTGCATCCAATCTGAAAGAGAAGCAAATTTTAGGTTCGAGCATGATCTCAATGATACTTTTGGTGATTAGATCGAAGCATGATCTCAATTCAGTGTGCAGTAAATTCTCTAATCAATAAATTTCATTATGAGAAAGCATTTTCCCAAGTTAACAATTGATTAAAGTATAAATGTGTTACTTGAAATGACGACTTCACAATTATTCTCTTGTTCATTGTATGAATGATTTGACAAATATTGTCTAAAAGGGTTGTGTTTGTGAGATCACATACACCATACTTGTGCATGTTATTTAAGAGCATCTCCAGAGATATCCCTTGTCGAACCTCTTATTTAAAGGTGAATGTTGTTGTAGAGGTTATTGCAAGATTATAATTCTACTGACACCAAAATGTATTTTGAAAACCACCAGAAAAAATGAAGTTATTCTAAAATTTCTAAAACTCCTTTGACTTGATAACTAAAGCTTAAAAAAACACACAGCTCCACACATTACAAAAGAAAAGGTGAAAAACAAAATACAAACACTAACACAATTTTCTTACACCAAAATAAAACATGTTTCCAAGTCTATCCAGCAAGAACAATACATATATCTCCACCTTTAATTGATAAGTAAAGGACCTACAAAACTCCAGAACCTCAACTTGTCATTGCAAAATACATTTTGGTGTCTACAACATGCACCAGTAGATTTTGTTGGAGATGTGAAATTTTTCTGTATGGTTAAAATTTAATTATGGTATGGCTATGGATTAACAATGGTTTATGTAATGAAATAATGGAATGGTTGTAATTTAGTTTAGTTAAGATGTAAACATTACTTGTAGCAGTGTATAACACTGTCAGTATGGATACTGATATCTCATTGTATAAACCCCCATTGGGGCATTGTAAATGTAAGCCATCAGAGAAGTGGCATGGGATGTATGGTTATGATATTTTATGTAAATGATGTTTTTTATTAATGTTTTTAAATGGTTATGGAGGGGATGTTCTGATCCAACAACAATGGAATCAGAATATCAATGTTCAAATTTTACTCTAGTTTCACCTGTATGAAACTAGTTAAGTTAGACAACTCCTCTAGTTTCATACGGCTGAAACTAGACAAGCAAATAACATATAAAGTTTTTTTTCAATTTTTAACAGATTTATACATGTAATTAAATGTCTTGTATATGTATAATATATTCACTTGTTTGTAATATAAAAATATATTCAATGCAATGTAGTTCAATCTTAGTCATCGTCTTCAAAGCTTGCTGGTCTGCAACAATAGCCAGCCAAGTTTTCATTTGTCATCCATTTTCGTAATTGAACACGAACAGTTAACACGGGTTAACTGACCTAACCGACTCTAACCAAACCCCACCCATCACAGTCAAACTGATGTTTTCTGTATTTGTATACAAAACTGATATTAATAAAAATGAACCATTGTCATATTCAATGTCATGTTAATTTCAGTTTCTGTTAAAACCGCCTGTTTTTGCTAGATGTGTAGCTTTGTCCATCATAGCAGGGGTTGAATTCAAAAGTGCAACAATTGGTGTCAAATTAGTTCAGTAATACTTGATTTTGAAAGTTTCTGATAGAAGTCTGATCCAATTGGTGTCAGATTTCAAAAAGAAATAAGAAATTAAGAGATCAGAGGTTTACATTAGCCCAGTTAGTTAGCCTTCAGTGGCTGAGATCATTTGATGTAATTAATATAAATAGTGCTTGTAATTGTTGAAATCAGTTTGTGAAGAAATTTCCAGAAATTCATGTTTTCAGTTTTTAATCATCTCTCACTTTTTTTCTATGGTTCTTCACCGTTGAAATACCTTGAAGTTTCACTGATTGTTCTTAGTGAAAACCGTTTGACATTTTGTCAAACAGTTTGGTGTTTCTATTGAACACATGTCACATGGTATAGTCTCAAATCCTGTGTCTCATATGAATTATAATAATGTACATAACAGGCACTTGATTTAAAAATTATTAATTTGTTTGCCTAATGCGATCCAAATAAAAAGAAGAAAGGAAAAAGTGAGCACAGTGACTAACGCAACTGTGAGTGCATCTGCTTAGCAGTGCAATTTTTCTTTTGATTTAATTAATTCTGGTTAATGAGTCAGAACAAAACTTTGTGCAATTATAAATAAGATTTTTGTTTGCTAAGTGCGGTTTGACCTATTATCAGGGTAAATTAGTGCAATTTCCTATATAATAAATTCAAAATTTATAGCATTATCGGAGCCTATAACTTCATTGTCTGGGTGTGTGACGGATGTACCACTCATCTTGTCTATTAAATAACAATATTTATATTACAAATAATGGTTGTGTTTTTCATATTTCCTTTCACGCCAGCTTGGTCCACCTGAAATGACAGGAACTGTCCAATTCTTGTCCTGAATTTGGAGCAATTTGTGGAATTCTCTAAAAATTTTGTACTCAAAATTCCTGCTGATATAAAAATATTGTGGAGATGTGTGAAAGGTTTGATTCTTCTTCTTGTAGAGAAATGGTGTCTTCAAACTAAGACATTCATCTTCCAATGTATTCCATGGACAAGAAAATGGAGGATATGATGTTCTTGGAGCTAGCAAGCATCTACACTTATTGGTCATAATGTTAGACTTCTCTTTGACTTTAGACGTATCAATTACTCTCCAGAAAATTATGTGGCTGCAGGAAGCTAACCTATCATGTTATGATTCAAATAAAATAAATTTGGTGATTTGAATCACACCCTATATCCATTTGTTCTCGATCCTACATAGTATAATGAATTTAGGGTAATCATAACGTGTTCTCCAAGTACTTTATAAGTTGTAACTAACTTAAAATTTTTCTCTGTTAGTGATAATGGGATGGTGGATGTCTTTAACCACACAATAGCATATGCTACTAGCCACATTAATCTAGATATGTTCTTAGATATTGTGAATTTGTTTGAATAAATCTCTGTTTTTTATTTCGACAAAAAAAAAGCATTTAAAAGCTTTTTGTGTTTTGACATATATTTTAGCAGATGAGATGATCACATGATTGTTGAATTAAGCAGCATATGTGTATGCTTCTATTTCAAGCTAGACCTCGATCTCTAGTCATATTCCTCCGGTCTGGAACATGTGAGAATCTCAAAACCCTGTCACCAGCTATAATAATTATTTAGAATGAAACTTGTGTGCAAAAAAAAAAAATACTAGAATTCCTTTATCACATTATCTTTGAAATTATTTAGAATTTGGAAATGTGCATCACATTCGCAACTAACATTACCACAACCTTGTAATTTATAATGTCCGATGGATCCAGAATCAGAAAAGACCGGTGGGATCTTAATTTTCTACATAAAAGTCGTATGAGATTTACTTTTTCATTTCTTGCATCATGATTTCAAAGACTTTGTATTTTGTTCTTATGGATCGAAAATTGATCCCTAGTAGAATCTTTTTCATACTTTATAAGCTACAAAATTACTCACACATATGAGATGTATTTATTTGTCCTTTCATGTATATGAGACTTGATTTAGCCTTTGTTAGCTCTGAAGAACCGGCTGGAAATTCTAAAAACCATTTGGCTAGGCAGGCAATACAGTAGTCTCGAGCCAGAGGTGATCGTGCTTATGATGCTTTAATTGATTAGATATATCCAAGCTGTGGCCATGTTGATGAACAATCCTGATTGATCATACAGTTGAGTTTGATTGTTCAACACTGTTTCTGATGATCATCTGATTATTATGAAATCAGTGGTTGAAGGTTTAGTCTGATATGACAGTTGGTCAATATTTAACAAACTAAGAAGAGTTAGTTAGTGCAATGTTAGTCAGCACATTGTGTTAGGAAATAGCCACGTCAGCTAATTCTGTTTAGCACTAGAGCTTCAGCTTAGTGAGTTAGGAAACTACTCAATAAAAGAGAGAACTTTTCCTTAGATTCTTCTTCGGTTTTCTCTCGTTTACTATCTGAGATTTTCTCGGGAAAATCCACATTCAAATGGTATCAAAGCTAAAATCGCACACTTCCACATCACCTGCGCAAGCAGATCTCTCATAGTTCTCTTCGACTACAGGATCACGTTTTATGCATCCAATGAAGTTCGAGTTAACTGTGAAAATCGACCACAACAACTTTCTTCTCTGGAGGCAGCAAGTTCTAGCTGCAATTAAAGGTACCTAACTGTCTCTTCAAGTTTATAAATCCTAACACAGAGATTCCTAGAAAGAAGAAACCTGACCGTTCTGATGATGAAATCTTTCTTGATTTTGAGCAACAAGACCAAATTCTTCTTTGCTGGCTTCTGTCCTCTATTAGTCAAGATTTACTGCCTCAGTTAGTTGGTTGTTCAACTGCATGTGAGGCATGGCATGCTGTTGAAAGGCTTTTTACTTCACAGTCAAGAGCCAATGTTTCGCAATTGAAACTGCAACCTCAAACCTTGAAGAAATCTGGTTCAATTATGACTGCGTATTTGATCAAGAAGAAAACTCCTATTCTGATTATATTTTGTCTGAGGAAGATAAAATAATGAACATTCTAGGAGAATTAGGAGTTGAATATGATTCATTTGTAGTTCTATTACTTCTATGCCTAGAACCTTTTCAATGCCTGAAATCACAGCATTATTGTTGACTCATACAACATTCTCAAACTGAGATGTTGAGTGTCAATTTGGCATATCTAATAATCAAGGTTTCAATCAAAATAAGAGAGGAAATACATGAATACAATCAGGTTCTGGAAGAGGTAATTTTGAAGGTAACTTTGGACAAAATCAGGTTCTAGATTGTATGTAAATGCTGTGTTGTAACTAACAGTATGCTAACAATCCAAGGCAAACAACTTCCTTTTGAAGTTATTGTAGGACTTCTTTCTCTTCTTGCTTGATATCTTGAGTCATAATGCAGTCAAATGTTGAAGCTTGGACTGAAGAGATTCGTGGTAGAGTTGTCTGTGATGTTTGTGGTGATTCCTCCATTGGACCTGAAGACCATGTTCTTGAAGGTCCCTCTTTGTCTCTGTCTCTGTGATTCCATAATTTTGTGATTTTATTTTTTTGGGATTTTATGTTGTTTGATTATTTTTTCCAGCTGGGTTTGGCCTTTTTCTTGTGATTTTTCATGGGTTGGTGATCATAATCTGTTAGTTGCCAAAGTTTGTTGCATTATGCTAATCGGTGTTAGTTGAGTTTGGTTTGTCATTTTGAGTTGTGGTTTCTCATATATTGTTCCTGTGTTTGAGCTTTTTTATGGCTCTAATGAGACTAAGAGCTTGTTTGGTTGGGCTTTTGAAAAACCTCTATTGGTAAAAGATCTACTTACAGTAGATCTATTAGAAATAGAGTTTTTGAAAAAAAAAAAATTATAGTTGTTTGGTTAGTAGACTTTTTTAAAAAAAATGTCTATTTTGGTAAGCACCTCCCCATGAGCTTTTGCCTAGTAAAGGTTTAAACTCTACTAACCTCTACTCAATTTAAAATAAACAATCTCAAAAGCCCAACCAAACAACTTAAAAAAACTCAAATAGACGTTAGTAGACCTTTTGAGGCAGTAGAAAGCTCAACCAAACAAGCACTAATTTGGTTGAAATTATGATCACAAAATGATGAAATTATACTATATTATTATTTGTGCATTCGTTTATTTTTGCTTATTTCCTAGGATTTTATATTCAATATCTTGTAATAGGCTAGTGAAATGAAGAGAATAGAGATGTACTATGTTTCCAAAACAGAGTATTTGAATTGAAACAAAAGATACAATCAGAAAAATCAAGAAGATACAATCCGGATTTATAATGTTAACGATCTCAAGTTGCAAACATATTTGAAAGGGAACAATCTCATTGAAAAGACAAAACACTACAACACTTTCTTATAGCAAAGTAAATTTTGTCTCCAAGAAGATCCAAGAAACAATGAAAGAAAGAACTGTGTGGAGTCCTCCACCATAAAATGAGTGGAATTTTTGGTGTTCAGACCGATCATCATCGGTACACATTACAATATAGTGCTCTAATAAATCTTTTTAAAAGAAAATGACTGAAAGACCAAACTTGCAAATCATGGTATGGTGGTATTCTACACATTACTACTCTTCTAAGACATTGCTACACAATGACCTTAAATTCGTAACAGCATACTCTTCAAAGACTTCTTCATAAGGGGAGGTTTGTCACTTAAATCATGAGCCATCAATAATGTTGCAAATTTTACTGCAAAAAGTCAAAAAAAAAAAAAAGTTCACAATCAAATAAAAGGTTTTACCTGTCTTCCAATGACCACAATTCATTAAAAGCCCAATATTTAATTGGATCTATTTACAAAAACCAAATTGTACATGTTAATAAGAACCCAAATTGTACAAGTGGGCTTGGTTAAACCAAAATTGAAGAACCCAATTCCAAGTCAACATCTCAGTCCACAATTCATGAAAACAAAAACAAAAATATACATGTTAATGTGTTATAATTAATGACGAAGAACCCAATTCCAAGTCAACATCTCAGTCCTTAACGATACAGTTGATTGTTGTTGGAACTTCTAACTGATTCCAGAGCTAATCTAACCAAAGTTGACTGTGAATAGTGATCAACAACCCGGCAAGATTTTTTGTTTCTCCAGTCAATAAAGCTGAAGTGACAGCTTTGTTGATTTCTCCATTCAACCAAAGTTGATTGTGAGGTGAGCTTAATTTTTCTTGTCTTTGTGTCCAACAACCAAAGTTTACTATAAGGGGCTTGAAGCTTCAACAAATGCAATACACCTGTTTGTTTCACCTTATTGTATTGTATACTAATTAAAATGTATTAAAATAATATAATACAATGTTTGTAAACATCGTATTAGCTAATACATTATATTTTGTGGTATTAGATTGTATTGTATTTAAAAAAAAAAAAAAACTTTAATTTTCTCTTTTTTTTCAACAAATATGGAATATTATTGAAATATATGTTATGTTGTTAATATTTTTTTTATAATTTCAAAATTATATAGGAAATATTTATTTTATATATATATAAATATTATTTATTAAAAAAAATTCAATTAAACTAAATATTTATTGATTTTTTTATATAAAAATATTTATTGATTTATTCATGATAAGGATATTTAAAATTAATTATTAACTTTTTTTTAATATTATATTTTTTTAATATAAAAAAAATCAATAAAGTCATAGGAATAACTTAATACGATATAATACAGTGCATCACCAAACACTGGTTTGTATTAATGATAATGCAGTGTAATACAATTCAATACAGTCCAAAACGATGTGCCAAACGAGCCTTAGAGGTACAATGATAGACCAGAGCAGTGGTGATTGGGGTTCCGGTTCGGAATTGGAACCGAGGGAAACTGGTTTCGGTTCTCCCGATTCCGATTCTGGTTCTAACCGGTTCGAACCTTTAAAAAATAAATTTTCAAATTTCAAGATCTATAGACTCTCTTTCTCTCAATCAAATCAATTTTAAAATCTAAAAAAGAAAAAAAAAAAAAAAACTCTCTCTCAATCAAATCAAATTAAAAATCATTAATATATATATATATATATATACATATTAGTTTTTCTATTGTTTGTTCGAATTGATATGAAATATGTCAGTTCATTTGCATGTAAGTCATTGGATTTAAATGTTTTTGACTTGGTTGTATGCACTTGCCAAAGCATCTTTTAAATCCAATGGGCCACATATAAGGAACTGATATATTTTATATCAGTTCGATCTGACAAATGAAAGACTGATATATATATATATATATATATACATAGTTTGAAATTTTGTTTTTTTAAAAAAAAAAAAAAAGAGTGGAACCGGTTGGAACCATCGGTTCCAAATCGGCCTTGAACCGTCAGTTCTAGAACGGTTCTTGAAAAATTAGAATCGGAACCTTATGGGTCTCGATTCTGATTCCGGTTCGAACCAGAACTGCAACTCCCAATTCCAGTCCGATTCGTACAATGATGGTTTTGGTTCGAACCACTGGTTTAAACCGAACCGCAGTCACCTCTAGACCAAAGCCATTTTGAGTAACTTGATATAGACAAGAGCCATCTCTCCTCCAAGGCAGCTTCCAAAGTTCCAGGTGCTGAATTCCATCACCCCTAATTAACACTCTTTCGTTGATTGTTATACATTTAATTTCTATACTTTTTTTTTTCCTTGGTTGTTTTATAATTTATTTGACTTAATTTTCTTGAATAAAGTAAAATTTAATTGTCATCAGGGGCATAGCTCAACAGGTAAATAGACGAACTTAGGGCTTGAGTAAATAACTCTCAAATTAGCAGTTTGAATCCTACCGATGGCGAAAGCTTTTAAAAAAATACATGATACTAAATTAATAAAAAAAGTGTTTCAAAAAAAATTAATTACTTTATTTTATGTTTTAAATTTAGTTTCCTCATGATTTATTTTTCATTAGTTGAGTTACTTCTTGTTGGAACCAATGTCCCGTCCCAGAATTAATCCAACCCTTTGTCAAAATATTGAAATAATAATAATAATAATAATCCGACCTAGAAATGAGTATGCAGATCACTGCAGATGTCGGTAGCAAAGTTTACTGTTAGAGTGTTAGGTGCGCCAAAATTAAATTTAGGAATCGAAAGCCTTTGTTTATTCAGATGAAATATAGAACAGTTTCTAAATCCCAATTTGTTGCAGGAAAGATAAAGAGTTTGGAAAAAGATAGAGAAAATTTTTCCACAATTAATAGTTTATAGATTGTTTTTATTTAATCAGTATAGAGTTTATTAAGTACATAATTTTTTCTAGAAAGAGATTTAATTTCAGAAATGTAAAATAAGTTATTTATGCTTTTATATCTATTCAGAGATATATGTTATAGAAAAGATTTTGTTTTCAAAATTTATTCCACTTACTGAGCATTAGTGCTCATTATTTTATTTTAAACTTTTTTTTTTTTTTTGGGTAAGAAGGAAGGCTTAACGCCCAATTTTAAACTATTTTTCCTAAGTGATTACCGGGTTTGTACAAATTTTTTAGTATTGTGAGATATGACACATGTGATAACATAAATTATAGTTCATAATTTTAATTGAAAAATGTTATGCATATGTGCAAATATTTAGGGGCTGTTTGGTAACGTTTTCGTTTTTCGGTTTTTGTTTTTTTGTAATATGCAGTTTTTGAAAAACTGATTTTTGGATTTTTTGAATTTGAAAACGCGTTTGGTAGCAATGGTTGAAAACGATATTTGGATAATCAAAACATAAAAAAAGTGTTTGGTATAATATTTTTAAAATCATTTTTAAAAGATTAATATTATAAATAATGAAAAAGTGATATTAAAATAATTAAACATTAAAACTAAAAAAATTAAAATTAAATAGTAAATAAATTTAATTTTTATCATCAAACTTATCGAAATCATCATCATCTTTTTGGTATAGATCCATGAAGATTCAAAAGATGGATTTGGTTTGAGTAAATTTTATTGCTAAAAAAAAGTTTTCAAGAATACTGATAACAACAAATGTTGTTCTCAGAGTTCTCAATTTTTTGTTCATTAAAACTGAGAACTGTTCTCAATGTTTTATAAAACAGTTTTTTGAAATCATCCCACAAAATGGGTTTTTCTAGTTTTTGTGACTCAAAAAACAAAAAACAGTTTTTGAAAACGTTAGCAAACACGCCCTTAGATTCCAATATTTTTTCTTAAAGAGCTTTCAAAAGATCTTTTATGACCGACACATCATTTCCAAAGTTATTTTTATAAATCTCATTATTCTATATTAGTTTTCGAATATGTAAATAATCAATGCATTATTTTAGTTTTATGCTTTTATAAAATTACTTGATGGTGAGACTACGATTAATAAGAGATGAAATTTATGTTGATAAATAAGTCACCCATAGATTTGTATTTTTTAATTTAGAAAAATTTGAGACTTTAGTTAGAAAGATCTGAGTTTTCACATGATTCTCTCAAATTCAAGAGAGGAGTTGGGATGGGTCCTATCACTTAGGCCTTGTTTGGTGCACGGGATTGGATTGTACTATTTTATGAGATTTGATTGGATTAAGATGGAACTGAGATTAGATGAGATTGGAATGGACTAAATTAATACTATGTTGTGTTTGGGGAAATATAGGACTGTATTGAATTAATACTTTGTTTTGTTTGGTGAAACATGAGATTGGACTAAATATATTAATATTTTTAATTTAATAATATTTTAAAATTGAATAATAAATTACTGAAATATGTATATGAAAAAAAAATGTTTTAATTTATATATTATTAAAGTAATAATATCCAAAAAAGATTTTTAAAATATAGATTTAAATTATTTTTAAATAAATTTAAATAATTTTCAATTTTATAATTTTATTATTGACCCATTTAAATATTATTATTGAATTATTAAAAAATCTGAAAGAAAAAACTAAAAAACTAAAATAAAAAAAGTTGTCATGCATGATGTGGGACAAATACACCCATTGCAAAACGCCGGACTATTTGACAAAAAATAGGGCCCGCGGGATTTTATTGTCCAGTGCAACGTGGCCTCTAAACATAGGATTGAATTGAGATTAGTCCAATCCCAATTCAATCCTATGTAACAAACAGGCCCTTAAAGTAAAAGACTTTTCTTTAATGATCACATAATCTTGTAAGACTAATGGTTGGTCTAAGATCGTGATATGGCCTATGGGGAAGACTTGTATGTCTTAGTTATTAACAAGTCAATGTGAATTATAATTGATCAAAGTTATAAAAGCATTTTTAAATGGCTGCCTTTGTCCCACAATGTAATAATATCACCATGGAAATTTCAAGGAAGGTGGGAATGTAATTTCTCTACTTGCATGACTTGGAAAGTTGAAGGAAGACAATCTTGAGATGGTCAAAAGACTCAAAATAGGTCCTACATCGTAGCTAAAAGCTAATATATTGATTGAAAAATAATAGCGAAGGAAATTTCCTGATAATTTAATTTATGTAAAAAAATAATTCTAACATTATAAAAATGTGGTTTTGGAAATTTCATAGAGGAAATAGCTGAAAATAGTCAAATCAAAATAGGTTTTTCTATTTTTATCCACCACCCAAATCGAAATAGCTGAAGACTTGTATGTATTAGTTATTAACAAGTCAATGTGAATTATAATTGATCAAAGTTATAAAAGCATTTTTAAATGGCTGGCTTTGTCCCACAATGTAATAATATCACCATGGAAATTTCAAGGAAGGTGGGAATGTAGTTTATCTACTTACATGACTTGGAAAGTTGAATTATCTTAGTGATTGTTTGGCTGGACTTTCTACTGCATCAAAAGCTCTACAAATCTCTATTTAATTTTTTTTTTTAGAGTTGTTTGGTTGAACTTTTGAAATTGTCTATTTTAAATTTAATAGAGACTAGTAAATATTTTTTGGTTGGGTTTTTGAAAAACCTCTATTGGTAAAAGATCTACTTGTAATAGATTTATTAGAAATAAAGATTTAAAAAAAAAAAATTTATACGTTCGGTAGACTTTTAAAAAGGTATATTTGAAGAAGTACCTTCCCATGAGTTTTTATCTAGTAGAGGTTTAAACTCTACTAGTCTTTACTCAGTTTAAAATAGACAATCTCAAAAGCCCAATCAAACAACTCTTAAAAAACTCAAATAGAGGTTTGTAGACCTTTTGAGACAGTGAAAAACCCAACCAAACAAGCACTAAACCTCTACCTAGCAAAAACTCATAGGAAGGAGCTTCTTTAAATAGACAATTGTAATTATTTTTTATTTTTCAAAAGCTCTATCTCTAATCTATTACAAATAGACCTTTTATAAATAAAGGTTTTTCAAAAGCATAATGATTGGATGATTTACATACCTATTTGAGGTCCCCATTTCCTAGATTTTGTACTCGTTGTCGAGTGTGTTTTTGTATATAATGCATTTTGTGAGCATTGTGTAGGTTATATGCTCTAAAATAAGGTGTTGAGCATAATTGAAGAGTTTTGGAGGTTAAAGGGCTGAAATTGGAATTTTTAGTGCAGAGCTTTCAACTTTCGGGGGCCATATCTCACTCCTCATATTGAACTACGTTTCACATAACCTATTTTCGGAAAGCCCCACGAGTCTACTTTCCAACGCTTTTTACAGATCGCGATTCCGAGTTCTCTAGAGAAAGTTATGGCTATTTTCGTAACGGTGCGCGAAGCTGGAAAACTTCACCCGAGAGAGATGCGAGCCCAAGGCGAGCTCAAGCAGCTCGCCCCTCAAGGTCGCTAATCTCTCGGGTTTTCAACAGTTTTCTTCAACCAAGAGCATCCAAATCACCCCCAGGTCGCCCCAAGCTCGCCCTTTTACCCAAAATATGTTAAAAATCAAGATTTTACCTCCTTGCCCTTGACCTAATTCATTCCTCTATATAAACCTTTGATATTTTTTAAACCACACAAGCTCTCTCACCCAAGAATAGTCACCAAGACCTCACCTTTACACATTCCTCTTACATCACCATCTCCACCCTTAGAAACCCACCAAGATTCCATATCTCCCTAACATCCAAACACACCCATCACTTCCATTTTTCCACATCCACCATCACCCCACCTTTTTGGGCAAGAGAGAGTTGAAGAAAGATAGGAGGAGAAGAAGATCCAAAGAAGAAGAGGAAGCTCTCCATTAGTTTTCTCTACATCCTTTCTCCTTTACTCTTTTTCATAGCCATGTATTTATTTGATTTTATCTATGTTATGGCTATTCTTTGTAATATGAGCTAAATATATATTGCTAGGATTTGATGAAACCCCACCCATGACTATATATTTATATTGATTCTTGTTTATCCATTTATGTGCAACTTGTGGTTTGTATGGGTATTTTTGTATGCTTAAAGCTTTCAAGTGATTGATCTCCATTTGAATGAATTATTATGGTGTGTTATGTACTGACCGGAGACGCACACCACGTGTTCGATAAAATGCCCTCTATGCATGTCTAGAAAAGTACACCCACTTAGGCTAGCGTATAGGATTCGTTTAGTGCGCCAACAAACTTAATGAACTCAATTCGTATATTCCGGGTAATCGAGAGATAGGCTTGGGTACGTTTCGTGTGTAATCTACTTTGCTTGACCAAGATTGTAGGTTAATATTAGGGTGCATGAATCTACAAATTGCATGAGTATGTTTTGGGTGAATAATTGAGTCTAAAACGGAAGTCAATTGAGGGTGGGGTGTAGTCAAGTCTTAGCATGTTTTTCTTCAATATTACACTTGAGTTTATTTTAGTGTTATTTTATTTCTTGCATTAGCATTAGTCATTAGATTAAATTAGTTTAATTTACTTAGTTTAAATATCCTTTTTCGCTTGTTTGAATAGCATCTAGGCTAATCAATTTCGGTAATCGATCACTCGATCCCTGTGGGAACGAATCTTATTCATTGTTACACTACTCTCCGACCTCGTGCTATTGCGAGAGTCACTCACTAAAGAGAGCTAGTCAATTTTTTGGCGCCGCTGCCGGGGATTGAGCGGATGATTGATATCGATACTAGTTAGTTTATTGCTAATTTGAACCTTTTAATTTAGTTGTTTGTTTTTCTTGATAGGTACCATTGCTCTTGCATGCACCCACGAACAAGGAGCCAAAATCTTCATTTCTTGAACTTTGATCCGGAGATTGAAAGGATAGCTCGAAGAAATAGACGCGAAGCTCGGAGAAGAGCAGAGATGGGTGATCAGAATGCACAGCTAGGGCACATGGGAGTGCCAAATGTGGCAAATCAAAATCAAGGGGAATTGCCGCCACAAGCCAATCCAGTGCAAGAAGGGTTGCCTCATGTTGGAGATGAGCGTACTCTACGGGATTATACAATGCCTAGAGTCGAGCTGCACCAGTCATCCATTCGCCAGCCAACAATTGCAGCAAATTCTTTTGAGATTAGGCCGTCCATTATTCAGATGATTGGCACTACTTGCATATTCAATGGCTTGGTGAATGACGATCCGAACCTACACCTTCAGAAATTCAACGAGATTTGCGAAACCTTCAAGTACAATGGGATTCCCGATGACTTTATCAAGTTGAAATTGTTTCCGTTCTCTTTGGGAAACGACGCAAGGATATGGTTGAACTCCCAATCACCAAACTCGATCACTACCTATGATCAGTTGGCCCAAGCCTTTTTGAATAGATATTTTCCACCAGGGAAGGCCGCTCGCCTTAGGAATGAAATCCTCTCATTTCAACAATTTGAGAATGAGAGTATATATGAAGCTTGGGAGAGGTTCAAGGAGCTTCAAAGGAGATGTCCACACAATGGCCTTGCAAAATGGCAAACCTTGCAAGCTTTCTACCAAGGGCTTACGGTGTCTACAAGGAATCTAGTAGATGCGGCTGCTGGAGGTTCGTTAATGAGCAAATCAATGGATGCGGCCAATGAACTCCTAGAGGAGATGGCACTCAACAATAGCCATTGGGGAGGCCAAAGGCAAGTACCGAAGAAGATTCCGGGTGTGCTAGAAGTGGATGAGAGGACAAGTCTTCAAGCTCAATTAGCAAGTCAACATCATCAAATAGTGGCCCTTCAAAATCAATTTTCCAAGATGAGTGCGGAGCCGAGTAAAGTGCAAGTAGCCCAATGTGAGTGGTGTTTGGGGCCGCATTTAAGCATGGATTGTCAAGTTGGAAACCCATTTGCTTCAAGCTCACAAGAACAAGTTTCCTTTGTAAATTACAACCGAAACTTCCAAAACCAACCCCAACAACACCATGCCACCCAAAATCCCCAAAACAACCCCTACCAAAACACATATAACCCGCCATGGAGAAATAACCAAAACTTGTCATGGAAGGACAACCAACCCCAGCAACAACAAAACCTCAACCAAAGACAACCCCTCGGATTCCCACAACCTCACCAACAAAACTACCCTAACCAAGTCCCAAATGACCAAGTGGAGAAAAAGTCTAACCTAGAGGAAATGTTCTCTAAGTATATGGGTAAGTTGGACAATATACTGGAGACCCAAGACTTAGCTTTGAGGAAGCTTGACACGAAGATTGACCAAGTTGCTCAACATTCACAAGCCTCAATCCAAAACTTGGAAACGCAAGTCGGGCAATTGGCAAGGGCAATCCAAGGGAGGCAACAAGGGGCACTACCAAGCAACACGGTGGTCAACCCCAAGGAGCAATGTAATGCCATTTCTTTAAGAAGTGGAAAAGAGGTTGAGTTGCCGGAAAATTTTGGGATGAGAAAAGAAGATGTTGTAGAAGAAAAGAAGAGTTCTAGTCATGATAACGTGCCTACCACATCACAAGATTCCCCTCCACCACCCGAAGTCAAAGCCTATGTCCCTCCCATACCATACCCGCAAAGGTTGAAGAAGCACAAGGATGCTCACAATTTCGGCAAGTTTTTAGAGATATTTAAGAAACTTCAAATCAACATCCCCTTTGCCGAAGCACTTTCCCAAATGCCTACCTATGTGAGATTCCTCAAGGAATTGCTCTCCAACAAAAGGAAGCTAGAAGAATTCGAAACGGTGGCATTGACTGAAGAGTGTAGTGCAATCCTACAAAACAAGCTCCCACCTAAGCTAAAAGACCCCGGGAAATTCACAATCCCATGCACCATTGGTCATGTGAAGTTTGAGAGTGCTTTAATAGATTCCGGGGCAAGCATAAACTTGATGCCTTACTCAGTTTTCAAAAAGCTAGGAATGGGTGAAGTGAAGCCTACAAGAGTGACTCTTCAACTAGCGGATCGATCTATCAAGCACCCATACGGAGTTTTAGAAGATGTCTTGATGAAAGTGGGTAAATTCTACTTCCCGGTTGACTTTGTGATCTTAGATATGGAGGAAAATTTTGAGGTCCCATTGATTCTTGGGAGGCCATTCTTGAAAACTAGTGGAGCTTTAGTTGATCACAAAGAGGACAAGTTGACATTGAGGGTAGGAGAAGAGCATGTGGTGTTTGACTTGAAAAAGGTGGCCAATAGGCCGATGGAAGTAGATAGGTGTTTGTTGGTCGAGGTTGTTGATCCTCCCATAGGGGAATTATCAAGAAAAGCCAATCCGAAAGAGCCGCCGAATTCTTGTGTGGTTCAAGATGTCCCAAGAATGAAGATGAAAGGTGTCCGCAAACCGGGCTCTTATGGAGTTAAAAAAAAAACCCAAGTGACTCCACCGGATAAAATTGAGAAGACATTGGACAAAAGGGACAACAAGAAGAAATCATGCATGGTGGACCAAACAAGAATTTTGAATGGATTTTGTGTGAGGATGTTCTATGCCTCACATAAGTTGAGAAAGGAAGGTGGCGCGGATGTTGCACCAAACATTGATCTGGATTGATGAGAGGAGCGTAATGCGTCTAGCCGAGACGTTAAACCAAGCGCTTGGTGGGAGGCAACCCACCTAGGTACATTTTCTTTTCTTAGTTTATATTTGTTTTTATTTTGTTTTTACATTTTTGTTTAGAATAAGTGTGCGGATGGTTTGAGTTGTATTTAGTGCCTAGGAGGTTTATGTTGTTTGTGTCTTGAGTTCTTGCCTCTCATGCTTCGTTTATTCATTGTCCATGCATCTCAATGTCATATAAAAATTGAAGACAATGTTTATATTAGGTTTGGGGGTGTGAATTCATTATTTGAGTAATTTTTCTTTTTAGTTTTTCAAATCTTTCTTTGACCTTTACGAAAGTGCCCTGTTTTGAAATTTTGAGGCCAAATGTTTCATTTAAACTGTACCTTTTGGTGAGGAAATAAATTATTTCGTCCGCGCTGTGTTCTTCAATTTTTCGATACGGTTTCAACGATATAAAGAACGCAAAATTCTGGGTGGGGGTTCAAAAGTTATGAATATTTCTTCGGCCAAAGGTCATGGGCGATGCCCTGTTTTAAAAATCTGCACGTGAACCATTTTCGACGTCCGTTTGCACACTTTTCCAATTTGAATTTTGAAATGTTTTCTAAATAAAAAGTGTGCATTTGCATGTCTATTTTCCTGTGCCAAAAGTTGAGAAAGCGTTATTGAGTATTTTTGAAAATATGCACTAAAGAGCGGACATAGGTCGATTTCAAAAGTCACTAGTTTTTGGAATTTTATCCTCTATGTTGAGATGGCCTTTCGCATTGTGTTTTTTGTGTTTTGTGTCATGTTAGGTGCACGCCGTTACGTCGGACTCTTTTGTTTCCAACATTGGGGACAATGTGGAGTTTTGGTTTGGGGGTGTGGCCTTTCTATGACCATTTTTGCATGATTGATTTTTGCGTGTGCTTATTTTTGTGAAATTTTTTTCAAATTTTTGCATGATTGTGTGTGTTTAGAGTCCTATTCTGTCCGTTCTCCTGTTTTGAGCCAAATTTTGGAGCATTAGCTTGCTTAATGAGATGCTTTTGGGTTGTGCCGTTTGAGGCAATTTTTGCATGTGTTGAGCCCCTGAGTCTAGGCGAAGGTCGTGCTAGTTAAAGCTACACCACATTGCTTGCACGCACCCTACCAGACTTGAAAGTGTCTAAGTAATTGGGTATCGCGCTTAAGATGTCTAGATCATTAGTGGAGACTACCCGTGTGAGGCCAGAGCCTAAATAGCGTCCTTATGAGTGTATGCTTTTTCATTGTTTCATCTTAAACACTCTTCTTGTAGATAAATAAGCATAAATTAAAAAGGACCTCACTCCATGCTTTGGACATTAAAGAGCGCCATTTTAAGAGCATCACCGTGGTTTTGCCTTTGTTTGCTTGCTTAACTCGTACCTATAGAGATGATGTAGGCAATGTGTGTTAAGTCACTACAAATATCCTAAACACATCACATGCCTTGTGTGTGTGCTTAAATGTCCTATCTATGTTGACCTACACACTAAACCCCATCACTATATCCTCCCATATCATACACATAACCATATCTTACATAAACACTAGACCATCCCATTTGCTACGATTATGGCTTGTTATCATATTAAAATGAAGCTCAAGGGAAATCAAAAGGGTAAAATTAGCATGTACTCAGGCTAGATGTGTAAGTTGTGCAAAGAATAAGGCTCAAAATATATGAAAAATTAAAAGTGCTCAAAAGAAAAAGAATAGCACAAAAAGCCTTCTAAGCTCTAAAGTGTAAAAGTTGCTAAAATATAAAGCAACTTAAAAATGAGCACAAGATGATTAATTGAAGAATTCATGCCTAGACGCTTTATTTGTGATGAGCGTACCAAAATAGAAGTTAAAGCATAATCGGTTGCTAGCCCATAATCCCATACCCACCTAGCCTCTCCACCACCATCTCACCATAACATCACTTGAACTTTAAAGAAGTCCTAATTGATCTTTAGGAGGAGTTTAGCTTGTTAACGAAGGCATCAAATGGTGTTTGCTCTTGTTCTTAATGTTCGAATCCGTTCTTGTGGTCCATTTGCATGTAAGCTTTATCGGTTTTTCAAAATGTGTCATATGCATGTAATTTGAAAATTCTTGTGCTTAATTTCCAACCGCATATGTTAGTTGAGTGAGCCTAGGTTCTGAGTGGTAAAATGAGAGAGATCCGGAAAGGTATAGAGTCGAGGCGAAATGCTATCATAAGACTCTTGTGTTCGATGCTTTTTGAAGCTTTGTTCACTAAGAAGTATGGAATTGCAATCTCTCTTGTTGTAGCACCTTAGCTTGCATAACCCAAGCTTTATCTTAGGGGTCTTAGCATGTATATGCCTCAATTCGGTCTGCCCCTTATTGCATCTCTGTCTATGGTTGGCTCAGTAGGAAAGACGTTTGTGGGTGTCGTACTGTAAACCCTCACGAGACTTCACTCGTCCCACTAGGGATCGCCTAGGGGTTTAAAAGACTTATCATGTGCGTTTTATTTCTTTATGTTTTTACTTTCTTTTGTTTTATTTTTTCTTTTTGTTTGTTTGTTTTGGTTTTGCTCGAGGACGAGCAAAAGATAGGTTTGGGGGTATTTGATTGGATGATTTACATACCTATTTGAGGTCCCCATTTCCTAGATTTTGTACTCGTTGTCGAGTGTGTTTTTGTATATAATGCATTTTGTGAGCATTGTGTAGGTTATATGCTCTAAAATAAGGTGTTGAGCATAATTGAAGAGTTTTGGAGGTTAAAGGGCTGAAATTGGAATTTTTAGTGCAGAGCTTTCAACTTTCGGGGGCCATATCTCACTCCTCATATTGAACTACGTTTCACATAACCTATTTTCGGAAAGCCCCACGAGTCTACTTTCCAACGCTTTTTACAGATCGCGATTCCGAGTTCTCTAGAGAAAGTTATGGCTATTTTCGTAACGGTGCGCGAAGCTGGAAAACTTCACCCGAGAGAGATGCGAGCCCAAGGCGAGCTCAAGCAGCTCGCCCCTCAAGGTCGCTAATCTCTCGGGTTTTCAACAGTTTTCTTCAACCAAGAGCATCCAAATCACCCCCAGGTCGCCCCAAGCTCGCCCTTTTACCCAAAATATGTTAAAAATCAAGATTTTACCTCCTTGCCCTTGACCTAATTCATTCCTCTATATAAACCTTTGATATTTTTTAAACCACACAAGCTCTCTCACCCAAGAATAGTCACCAAGACCTCACCTTTACACATTCCTCTTACATCACCATCTCCACCCTTAGAAACCCACCAAGATTCCATATCTCCCTAACATCCAAACACACCCATCACTTCCATTTTTCCACATCCACCATCACCCCACCTTTTTGGGCAAGAGAGAGTTGAAGAAAGATAGGAGGAGAAGAAGATCCAAAGAAGAAGAGGAAGCTCTCCATTAGTTTTCTCTACATCCTTTCTCCTTTACTCTTTTTCATAGCCATGTATTTATTTGATTTTATCTATGTTATGGCTATTCTTTGTAATATGAGCTAAATATATATTGCTAGGATTTGATGAAACCCCACCCATGACTATATATTTATATTGATTCTTGTTTATCCATTTATGTGCAACTTGTGGTTTGTATGGGTATTTTTGTATGCTTAAAGCTTTCAAGTGATTGATCTCCATTTGAATGAATTATTATGGTGTGTTATGTACTGACCGGAGACGCACACCACGTGTTCGATAAAATGCCCTCTATGCATGTCTAGAAAAGTACACCCACTTAGGCTAGCGTATAGGATTCGTTTAGTGCGCCAACAAACTTAATGAACTCAATTCGTATATTCCGGGTAATCGAGAGATAGGCTTGGGTACGTTTCGTGTGTAATCTACTTTGCTTGACCAAGATTGTAGGTTAATATTAGGGTGCATGAATCTACAAATTGCATGAGTATGTTTTGGGTGAATAATTGAGTCTAAAACGGAAGTCAATTGAGGGTGGGGTGTAGTCAAGTCTTAGCATGTTTTTCTTCAATATTACACTTGAGTTTATTTTAGTGTTATTTTATTTCTTGCATTAGCATTAGTCATTAGATTAAATTAGTTTAATTTACTTAGTTTAAATATCCTTTTTCGCTTGTTTGAATAGCATCTAGGCTAATCAATTTCGGTAATCGATCACTCGATCCCTGTGGGAACGAATCTTATTCATTGTTACACTACTCTCCGACCTCGTGCTATTGCGAGAGTCACTCACTAAAGAGAGCTAGTCACATAACCGAATAAATACAATTATTTCTATTTTTTTTTATTTTTTATTTTAAATCTTTAGTTGCGAAGTTTTGCCCTGAGCAATAAAACTTTGGGTGGTGGATAAAAATAGAAAAACCTATTTTGATTTGACTATTTTCAGCTATTTCCTCTATGAAATTTCCAAAACCACATTTTTATAATGTTAGAATTATTTTTTTACATAAATTAAATTATCAGGAAATTTCCTTCGCTATTATTTTTCAATCAATATATTAGCTTTTAGCTACGATGTAGGACCCATTTTGAGTCTTTTGACCATCTCAAGATTGTCTTCCTTCAACTTTCCAAGTCATGTAAGTAGAGAAATTACATTCCCACCTTCCTTGAAATTTCCATGGTGATATTATTACATTGTGGGACCGAGCCAACTGTTTTTAAATGCTTTTATAATTTTTCTCTTATCAATTATAAATCTCATTGACTTGCTAGTAATTAATACATACAATTCTTTCCCATATTAGAGTATCTCCAATACAAATATGCATTTAGAGAAAATTGAGTGTCATATACGATAAATAGTTAAAAAGTTCAAAAAACTTTCTCCAATACAATTATCTAACTTTAATATGGAGATGATGTGGCAAAAAAAAAAAGTTAAAGAATGGAGTTGATTTTCTAATTCTAGAAACTCTTATAGAAATGTTGACTAGGATTTCTAACTTTTTCCACCAATAATGTTAGATCTTATTTAATTGTAAAATAAAAGATGAGAGATTGTGAAATAATTGTTTTATTATGATTAGTAATAAAATAAATGCATATTTGATTTTAGATAATTGCATTGGAGATGTGAATATGTATTTCTCTAGAAAAATTTTAAAAGTGGGTCCATAATGAATAGAAATGCTGATGTGTCAATATTTTGAAACTCGAAAATACATATTTGCATTGGTAATGCTCTTACCTTCTCAGATCAACCATTAATTTGATAAGATTATGTGATCTTTATAGGAAAATCTTTTATTTAAGGCCATATTTGTTACACGGAATAAGATAGGATATGACTAATTTTAATCTTATACCCTATATTTGTTGCTTGCAACTTATCCCACCATGGAAATTTCAAGGAAGGTGGGAATATAATTTCTCCCTTACATGACTTGAAAATACAAATAAAGTTTCTTAAAAAAGAGAGAGGGAATTTTCCCGAATTTGACTAAAAATTAATGGAATATTCAAAACTGTCACATCCCAATAACTTAGGAATTTTCTCTTTACAATCCAATTTGATCTTTTTATATTTATTTTTTTCAAACAACACTCCATCCTAAAAACTTAAATATATAAAAAATTCTAAACACACTTCACAGTACTTGAATCATGAGTTAAATCACTTTCAATATAAAACCAAAAAAAAAAAAAAAAAAAAAAACTGTGATTGATGAGGGTATAGTAGAAAATACAGCAATTAAATTCCTCTTTCCTGCAATTTTTATTAATGTAGAAACCAGAGATTATTGAGCATGTGATTGGGAAATGGGACATGATCAGTTTTGATGATCTTGATTCAGTTTGTATGATACTCCGTCACACTGGTGTGTTGGTGTGGTGTCATTGGAATATTTCGGACCCGATAAAACATGAAGTTAGACACTGCTTTCTAAATCTTTAATTTGTTTTTTTTTTGGGGGGACATATCAGACACGAGAGAGATACAAAATTTATTTTGAAAAACATGAAGTTTGAAAAATTAGAGCTTTAATTGACTTAGATGACGAGGGCATGGTAGGAACTAGAGCTGAATTAAATATGAGATTATACATGTTATTTAATGTCCTGTTTTGCTATGGTAGGTATAATATCAGGGACAATGCTTGGGTATTAACTAGTCAGTACCGGTACTAACCCCACAAATGGGGTATTGTCACGTGGTCCATTTTGAAAGAATACAAAGAGATAAATATAAAAAGTAAATGAAAAAATGCCACGTGCGAACACCCCATTAATGGGTTAGTATCTTGGGTACTAACTAGTCGGTATTCAAGCATTGACCTAATATCAAAGGCCTTTGTTTACGCGTGTGGCACTTTTAGTTTTGGACGCATTGGGCATGAAAGAAATACTAATTGATTTATATTAATAATGTGGACTAATCAATAGGATTAATAATGTGCAAGGCCAGATATCATTTACACTATAAATCCCTCTTTGCTTGATCTTAAACATTTGGTTTACTTGGATTTGAGCAATAACTATATTGAAGGAGTACTTGATAGGATTCCCAGATCTGGTCTGCAATATCTTTCTCATAATCACTTAACAACTTCAGCTGCAAAGGTGAACAAGCTTCCAACAAGTCTAATGTGTATCAAAGTCATAACAGAGGAGCTGGAAATTTCTTGCAACTTGTATGTAGAAACTAAACAATAGTGATGCTATTTTGTTAAATACTTTATTCTCTTTTCTATATGAGATTTAAGGACCTGTTCCGTAATGGTTTTTATTTTTTATTTTATTTTATTTTTATTTTTTTTATATATTTTCATTTGAAAGCGAGAAATTAATTTTAGGGATATGATGACATTTGGCATATTGGTCAAACTCTCCGCGCTAATTCTATTAATGACCATTTTCCCCATCTAGTACTATTCCCAAAATCTCCCTTATCGTTAAAAGAATAAGTTGCACCAAACTTCCCTAAGGTTTACAATTTTACACTAAAAAATAACTTTATCATTAATTGACATTCACCTTCCTTGCCATTAGTCAAAGTTGGTCAATTTAACCGTTGACTAGGTTTGACTTACCAAACTAAGGGTATTTTAGTCATTAGAAGCATTTTAATAATAAATTGAATAAAAATTTTAAAATGAAGATTAATTGAAAAAAAAAATGTTTAAAAAATAGGATTGATTGAAAATTAAGATTTTTTTAAGAAAAAAATAAGAAAGATTCAAATTACAAAAAAAAATAAAAAATAAAAAATAAAAATAAAAATGCTGGACCATCTAACCAAAAAGAATCTGTTAAAAATAATAATAATAAAAATAAAAATGCTGGACCATCTAACCAAAAAAGAATCTGTTAAAAAAAATAAAAATAAAAAAATAAAATTAAAAAAAGAAAATGAAAAAACCGGTGGTTTTTCCATCGTCAGCAATGGAGAATGGGTCTTCTCTCAGACCAGATGATCCCACGGATGCACCACCCTTCTGGGCAACCACAACAGCCCCAATACAATCCACCATCAATACACAAACACAATCAACAAAATCCAACAAAACAAAACACAAACACAATCCAGATACAATAGTTGTGGATTCAAATCCCATTTTGAAAAGTGATTGAGGAGGGCTCTGTTTGTCAGAATTTGAGTCAATTTGGAACTAATCTTAGAGGTTCCTGTTAATGATCTGATGAGAAATCGTTTTGGATTTCTTAATTTTAGTTTTGGCTTTTTTTTTTTAATTTTCTTTTTTCACTCTGAATTTTTTTTTCTCTTTTGATTGGTTTGTGTGTGTATGTGGATGGGGTAAATGTGTTTGGTGGATTTGTATGTGTGTTTTTGATGAATTGGGTGTTTTCAAGAATCGAAATGAAGAGATAGTATGGGTGCATGCAAGGTGTTTGATGATTTGGGGGAGTGAGGAAATGAAGAGAAGGGAGAGAAGAGAAGAAGATTTGGATCATTGAGAGAGGAACGAGACTATCTGGAGGAAGAAGACAACCTCCATTGGAGACCACTGTTGAGCTGGCCTCCAATCTTTTCTTTTTCAGATTCACAACAGTGGCCTCTAATCTTTTATTTTTCAGATTCTTTTTATATTTTAATTCATTTTTTTAATTCTTTGTTACTATATTAATTAGATTTAAGATTTATTATTAACTATTTCTAAAAATTTGTTAGTTTGATAAGTAATTTTAGGAGCTGGTGATAGGTAATTCCTTATAAACATCTTGTTTATCACAATGTTGTGAAAGGTTTGATTCTTTTTCTTGATGTAATGGAGGATGTGAAGGTTCTAGGAACTTATTGGGGAATAATGTTAGTCTTCTCTTGACTTCAGAAGTATCTACAAGACTACAACTCTCCAAAGAATTGTGTGGCTACAGGAAGCAAACCTGTCATGATCCAAATGAAAGAGATTTAGTGATCTGAATCAAATCTTTCATCCATTTGTTCTCGATCTCACGTGCATAACGTGTTCTCGAAGTCATTTGTTATTGACTTTAGACCACAGTGATAGTTGGATGTCTTTGGCCACACTATAAATAGCACTCGCTACTGATAATCATTCTCATGCCCATTCTGATTCAATTATTTCTGCTTAATTAAGAGTTGTTTTAAGGCAATGAAACCAACCATGATTTCTTTTCTTTCCCTTCTTTTCCTTGAGTTACTGGCAGTAGCCACCGTCACTATCAGCTTCTCCAATGGAAGCACTTATGTGGGTTGCATCCAAAGTGAGAGGGAAGCACTTTTAAGGTTCAAGCAAGATATCAATGATTCATCCAACCGGCTTTCTTCTTGGGTTGGTGATGATGGAGATTGTTGCAAATGGGATGCTGTTGTCTGCAGCAACTTCACAGGCCATGTCCTTGAGCTGCACCTTGGAAATCCTTTCAGCGATCAATATTACTCATCCGGTGATGAATATGAAGCTTATGAGAGGTCAAAGTTGAGTGGTAAGATCAGTTCCTCTTTGCTTGATCTTAAACATTTGGTTTACTTTGACTTGAGCTATAACGATTTTGAAGGAGTACATATTCCCAGATTTCTTGGTACTATGAGCAATTTAAGGTACCTTAATCTCACTAGAAGTCATTTTGTGGGAATGATTCCTCACCAACTTGGAAATCTCTCTACTCTGCAATATCTTGACCTTTCTCATAATTATGACCTTTCTCATAATTATTATGATATGTTATATGCTGAGAGTTTGAGTTGGCTATCTGGTCTTTCTTCATTGAAACACCTTGACTTGAACTATGTGAATCTTACTGTGGCTTCTGATTGGCTACTGGAGATAAACAAACTCTCATCTTTGAAAGTTTTACAATTGTCACGTTGTGGACTCCAACACATTCCTCCATTGCCCTTTTCAAATTTTACATCATCACTTACCACTCTTGATCTTTCCGAAAACCGATTTGATAACACATCTACTGATTGGTTGCTAGGGATATACAAACTCTCTTCTTTGAAAGTTTTACTGTTGTCAGACTGTGGACTCCAACACATTCCTCCATTGCCCTTTTCAAATTTTACATCATCACTTACCACTCTTGATCTTTCCGAAAACCGATTTGATAACACATCTACTGATTGGTTGCTAGGGATAAACAAACTCTCTTCTTTGAAAGTTTTACAATTGTCACTTTGTGGACTCCATCATATTCCTCTATCTCCCTTTCCAAATTTCTCCTCATCCCTTACAACTCTTGATCTTTCCTACAACCGATTTGATAACACATCCATACCATCCTGGGTTTTTAGTTTTCATAATTTAGAATTTCTTGGTCTAGGTGGAAATAACTTCAAAGGCCCAATCCCTAATGGACTTTTGAATTTGACTTCTCTTCAACATCTTGATTTATCATCTAACTATTTTAATTCTTCAATTCCTAACTGGTTGTCTAGAATTAGGAGTCTTGAGTCACTTGATCTTAGTTACAATTCAAACTTGCAAGGTACAATTCCAAGATCATGGGGAAGACTTTGCAACTTGAAGTCACTTTCATTTTTAAATACCACTTTAAATCAAGATATATATGATATATTTCATATTTTCTCAGGATGTATTTTAGATGGACTAAAAAATCTGGTCATGTATAGGTGTCAACTTTCTGGTCAATTGCCCGATGATCAACTTGGACAAGCTAAAAATTTAGAAGTTCTTGATATAGGTGGCAATTTTATTTCTGGTTATGTTCCATCTTCTTTAGGAAAACTTTATTCTTTGCAAAGGCTAGATTTTTCTTATAACAAATTGAATGGAACACTTTCAGAAATTCATTTTGCCAATCTCACAAGGCTGACATCTTTTTATGCTGATGGGAACTCATTAACATTGAAAGTCAATCATGATTGGGTTCCTCCTTTTCAACTTGAAACATTGTCATTGGGATCTTGTCATATTGGGCCTCAATTTCCATCATGGCTTCATTCACAGCAACAAAATTTAGGATATTTGGATTTATCCAATTCAGGAATTGTAGACAGCATCCCTATTTGGTTTTGGAGATCTCTTTCCCAATTATCTTTCTTAAATCTCTCTCACAACCAAATTCAAGGAGAGATTCCAGATTTAACCAGTGCTCATCAACTTCAATTTCTTGACTTGAGTTCAAATTATTTATCGGGTCCATTGCCTCTCATAACATCTCATGCATATACAGTTGATCTATCCAATAATGTCTTGTTAGGATCCATTGCCCAATTTTTGTGTCACAGGATAATTGAGCCAAGGTTTACACAAGTTCTCAAACTTGGGTCAAATTCTTTGTCCGGAGAATTACCTAATTGTTGGATGAATTGGCGATATTTGTCTTTTTTGGAACTAAGTGACAATAACTTCACAGGTAATCTTCCTTTTTCCATTGGAAATTTAAGTGGTCTTCGATCCTTGCACCTTCGAAATAATAGGTTTTTTGGAGTAATACCCAAGTCACTCAAAAATTGTTCAGAGTTAGTAACGTTAGACATAGGTGAAAATGAGTTTTCTGGAAATATTCCAACTTGGATAGGAGAGAGATTATCTAAATTGGTAATTCTCAACCTTCGATCAAATAAGTTTCATGGTCTTTTGCCAAGAGAGTTTTGCCATCTTACTTCTCTACAAATCTTAGATCTTGCTTACAACAACTTGTTCGGATCTATACCGAAATGTATCAATAACTGTAGTGCTATGGTGACAATGAATTATTCTAATGGCAACAGTATATTGATTTCTGGTTTTCTTGCTGGAACTGACGTCATAGAGGAGGAATTACTTGTGATGAAAGGGATACCGGCTAAATATAACTCCATTCTTAAGTTGGTAAGGAGCATAGACCTTTCCAAAAATAGTTTTTCAGGAGAAATTCCTGTAGAAGTGACAGATCTTCATGCTCTAAAGACATTGAATTTATCCCACAATTCTTTTGTTGGGATAATTCCTGATTCTATTGGAGATATGAGAGAATTAGAGACCGTTGATTTTTCAGCAAACTTGCTCTTCGGTAAAATCCCACAAAGCATCACAAGTTTGACGTATTTGAATCACTTGAATTTGTCAAATAACAAGTTGACTGGGGAAATTCCTTTGGGCACTCAACTGCAAAGCTTTGATGCATCCTCTTTCGCCGGCAATGAACTCTGTGGATCTCCGCTGAAAAATTGTACTGTTGCAACTGATTCGACTCCTAGGCATGAAAATGGTACAAAACATGAAGTGGACTGGTTCTACGTAAGCATGGGTCTTGGATTTGTGGTGGGATTTTGGAGTTTGATTGGTCCTTTACTTATCAATCGAAGGTGGAGATATATGTATTGTCGTTTTCTTGATCGACTTGGCGACAAATTGTATTTTGGTGTAAGAAAATTGTGGTAGTCTTTGTATTTTGTATTTTGTATTTCTTTTGTAATGTTGGGAGCTGTTTGTCTTTTTAAGCTTTAGTTATCAAGTCAATGGAGTTTTATAAATTTGCAAAATACATTTTGGTGTCATTATATTTATAATCTATTTTCCCATCAACTGAAGCAAATTTGAACAATTAATTATCACTGACAGTTAAACAAGTCCAATAATGATATTCATGTACAGTTGATTAATGTTTCAATCAAATGGCAGTTAATACACCGGTAGATTTATAAATGTAGTTCAATTTTAGTCATCATATTCACAGGAGTTCATTTTTGCTCACCCCCTTTAACTGGAGGTGAGCATTACCCCTCATCTCAAATGATGCCATGTGTCCCTAAGTTAACTAAGTGTTAACAAATATCTAAACAGTTAGAAATTCCATTAAATAAATAAGGGTAAATAGGTAAATGTATAAAAAAATTAAAATTAATTATGTTAAACAAATATTAAAATTAAAAAAGTAATATTAAAAATAAAAAACAAAAACAGAAATCAGAAATCAGATATTATCTCATCGTCTTCTCCCTAAGTGATTTGCTTCCAACGGCACCAACTCCGGGTCTCCTCCGGCGATCTTGATGAACAATTTCAATTTTCTTTTTCAATTTCGGGTTTATTTATTTATTTATTATTATTATTATTATTTTTTATGGAGAATTTCTGGTGATGAACAATAATGTTTTTTTTTTTTTTTTTTGAAAAGTATAATGTTTTGCTAGCATCATCATTTTTGCAGAAATACAGGGAAGAGTAACAGTGGTGCGAGAAGCGGTGCAAAATCGGAGGCGAGGAAAGACAGGAAATCGGGAACTAGCATGAGTGGATCGCCCAAGAAAGGAGGCCACGGAGGCAACTTTACCTGGTCCGGCAGTGGCTACTCCCTGGCCGAGATCGGCTCTTAGAGAGAAGTTGTGGATGCTAGAGATCCGAACTTTGAAGATCCAAAAGCAGAAGACACATTTAGCTTTGTTGTCTGCTACTGATGAGATGTAAATATTATATGTGTTTTCACATTTGAATGAAATGTATGTTTTGCTGGATTGAGATAATGAAAATTTTTTTTTTTTTTTTTTTTGATAAAAGAGAACAAGATTACAGAAAAGAAAACGGAACCAAATGGCTAGAGTCTAGCCAGAGACACTCCTGATTAGAGGAGAAGGCAACAGAGGCAAGATTTTGTGCCAATGGCTAATGAAATTTTGGTTGTGGTAAAAAAAAAATGTTTTTCAATTTTGTTTTTATTTATTTATTTTTGATCTGTTTTCAAAATTTGTGATTAGATAATGGTGTGACTGTTGATTTTTGCGTGTGGGTGTTTTTTTTTTTTTTTTTTCAATAGAAGGGTAAAATTGGCAGAACAATATTTGTTAACCCTCAGTTAACTTTAGGACACATGGCATCATTTGAGATGGGAGGTAATGCTTACCTTCAGTTAAAGGGGGTGAGCAAAAATGAACTCATATTCACAGCATGTTGGGTATGCAACAATGCCAAGCTGTCCTCAGATTTCGTAAACGAACACAAAAAGTGAACAAACAGTGGTAGAGGGTTGTTAATTTAAAGTTTCTGTTAAAATCATTTGTCAAACAGTTTGGTGTTTCTATCAAACAACTGTCAAACGGTAGAGTGTTACAATTTTGAAAAGATATAATTGTTGCAAAATACATTTAGGTTTCCATTGTAATGTATTTTTCAACATAGGGCAAATCTAAACAATACTTAATTATCACTTAAACAAAAAACAAAAATAAATTATAGTGATATTCAACAGTTAATTACTTCAACTAAATCTCCTTGGTCCTTTTCAATAACCTGTAGAAATAAAACCCAGAAAGTGTAGGAATAAGATATCATGTCAAGAAACTTATGGCTCCAATCTAGTCCATGGAAGAATTGTTTGTTCAATAAGAATCACAATTTCAAAACTTGAGTGGCTTAATTTGATACAATTTCAAAATGATTGTGTAATGTCATACATGAAAATGAGTTACTTAACCCAAGCATAGAGAAATATTAAAGTCTGCATAGAAAATTAATTAATCGAAGTCATCAATATTTTGCAGTCTTAATATAGAACATGAAACGAAGTTTATCAATTCTAATCTTCCTGATTGCATACAACTCATACAATAGAACTTGATATATTGGCCCTTTATTTACTTCATCTCTATTTGGAATTACATAATTAAAATTAAGCAGCTGGAAACACACAACAACAAAGCTATTTGTAGGGTTATCCAGCAGCATAATCAACAATTCAACACACAGCACCGATGTTATAAAATGTTCATACAACCATGAGATAATTTCCTAAATGACTGCTAACTACTAACTAGAACCTATAAAACATGTGATCCTTAATGACTGCTGCCATGTTGCCTTTCTAAAGGAAATAAGAAGATCATTGCACAGAAAGTACCTTAAATCTCATATTTGTAATTGATCAAATCCACCAAATGCAAAGTTCAACTTCACTGTTAGGAACAACTTTATTAGTGGTGGATTTCTTGGCACTGCATCATTACCCAAAAAAAAAAAAAATTGATTACTTTATGAAAGAAGATAAAACACACAAAGGGCTCGGAGCAGAATTTGATGATTAAGAGGGTAAAATAATAGTTTTACAAAATTTTCCTTTACAAGTCGCAGCCAGAACACACAAGAACAATTTACATTTCCAATAGTATCAAGGGAACAATTTGTCAAAACTAGATCTAGTATAAAATAATTGAAGGCACAAATTTTCTGAGTCAAAAACTTTCACAGTGAAATCCATAATAAAATCATGCAAATAGCACATATCCAAAAATGTAGAAGCTAGGATGCTTAATGAAATTGAAAATATGTAAACATGAACAAGAGAAATAAAAAATCTTCACAAACTATATATAAATAATAATAAAATAAAGATTTCAAATCTGTTAATAGAATAATTCAAATTACAAACTACATAATGAACAAAAGTAACCACAATTGATTCCACTAGCATATTCACAACAGATGTGGCCGCACTAGGAGCTACTTTTAAAATCTCCAATTGTTTTCTACATCTCTTGAAACTCCATCAGTACATTTACACCTTCTCGTCTCTAATTTTCATGGAAAGTAACAAATTTTTGCATTAAATTTATTTAAATTATAAGAAAACTTTTCAGTTCATTAGTTCTTAGTTTAGGACAGAATGTGTATGGTTCAGTTTGATTCAAGTTTCAAATGATCAGAGAGGATAGAAGGAGTAATGAACTTGTACTTGGGAGTCTCTGAAAGGAACTTGTACTTGATGAAAGCAGATGACTTCAAATGAGAACTGGTTCATTTGGGTCAACTAATCAGAATTGTAAACCAAGGAAAACTAAGAATATATAAACAAAAATGTTTATATTTTTTCACTCATCAGCAAACTGTGAGTAAAATCCCCAATTCTCACTCACTTAAAACCCTAAAAATCACAAAACAATAAAGCAAAATGAAAAAAACATAGATCTCTCAAGTTGATTTCATTTGAAAGTATACCTGAGCAGCTTTGTAAGTAACGTAGTGTCCTCCGCAGCAGCCTCCCTTTCGTCATGAACCAATCGAAATCTCAACCTCAAGGATGGCCTCTCCGTCGTCACGAAACCATTGGCTGCCAGTTACGCGGCATGGTGGCATTTCTGGCGCCGCCTCCCGGCATTTCTCTTCGTTTCGTCGTCGTTGTAGCCGTCATCGTCGCAACTCGCAAGCACTCCTTGGGATTTCATGGAGTTGGCGAGCAAAAAAGTGGCAACTGTGATAGTGAGATATCAAATTAATTTAAGAAATTAAAAAGCTAAAACGAGTTAAAACTGAGGCAACCGGATAAACATTTAAGATTTTAAGGATTATTTTTATTAAAAAAGGGGGAATTTGCACTAACTTACCCTTGCTTTATTGAATCTAGTAATATTTCAAAATAATGTCCTAAATTAACACAAACAACCCCCGCAATCAAGTCAATCCGTTAACTTTAATGGTTGACTAACCTTGACTTATAGAAAACCAAATATACCCATGCCATATCATCTCAAATATAAAATATTTTTTTAATTAAAAATTAAATAATAATAATAATAATAATAATAATAATAATAATAATAAAAGATAATATATCAGCCGCCTACGGAAACATCCTCGATTCGCGGAGTAGCCTCCTTTGCGAACTGTAGGAGGTCGATCCCTGAAATCAATAAAGATCTCTTAATTATTTTCTATTATATATTTCTTCTTGAGAGTTGTGTTTAGCCAATGAAACCAACCATGATTTCATTAATGGAAGCTATCACTGTATATTGCTTATCCACTGGTTATCCAACTCTTACAAACATTAAATACACTGATTAGTAGTCCACCGGTTGCTTCACTATCTATCATCTGTTTTCATAAATGAAAACAGATGTGGGGCACAAAGGCACCAGCAGCTGCAGTAACTCGAACGCAACCGGTTCTTTTGGTTTTATGATTCATTTGTGTGTGCATCATGTAAACCCCAATGTGATTCTATATGTGACGAATTTAGTAGTCCAAAAACAAAAACAAAAAAACAATAATTTCCTAAAATCTCCCTAAATTATTCAAGCCAGCAAAAATTTCCATTTATTTCAATAAAACTTTGCAACTAAACAAACACAAGTAGCACAAAATACCCACAAACAACATTGAATTATCACATTTGAAAATTCTTGAAACCCAATAAACAGTAGAAAATGGGTGAGAGCAAAATCAAAAGACCTACCTTTGTATCATCCTTTGTAGAGTTGCAGTGAAGACTGAGAGGGGCAATGGCAAATCTTGGAGGTCCATGTCTGGTGTTGACTGGAAATGTGAAATGGGTAGAAAGAAAAGTGTGCCCTGGAGCGGTAGAGGAACAGAAAGAGGGAATGGGAGAGGATAAAGTGAAGGCCATCACTAGTCAGTAGTATTCTAGAATACCAAAAGCCTATCTGCAAGTCTCTTTTTTTGGCTTCTGTAGGATTGTGGATATGAAATTACTATACGACCCTCCCTGGTTAAGATTATTCATTTTGTTTAAACCAAAAATAATTAATAATAGCAGCTAGAAAAACTAGTTGTGTGACTTGTGTGATTAAAAAAAAAAAAAAAAAACTGTATTTCCCCCGAGTTACTGCAGCTGCCGATGACATCTGTTTTCATTTAATACATTGATTAGTAGTCCACCGGTTGCTTCACTATCTATCATTTGATCATATAAAATATGAAAACTCTAATACCAAACTAGTACTCTGGGGAAATATCTCACGTATGTAGCAAATCATCTCAATGCACATGCAGAGTAGGGGGAAATATATCTCACATACACGGTGATATCTATCCACCCGTATAAAGCTATCAAGCTCACACACGCTGATCAAACGTGCAGAGCAATATATATATATAATCTCACATACACGTCGATATCTAATCGAACGTGCAGAGTAATCTCATATACATGGCGATATTACCGCACATGCAGAGTAATGATCTCACATACACGTGCAGAGTAGCCCCAAGGGCCAATAATTCGAATCTGATACAACTAGGGAGGGTACAAATATGGTATATTAAAATCTAAGCAAATCCTTCTTGAAATCTGTTTGAACATATATATTATACTTATAAAATTTTAATAAATCACATATCAAAGCTAAAATAATGATCCTCTTTCTTTGTTGAAAATACTTTGAATAAATCTCAAAAGTAACTTTAGTTTTCAAAATCTAAGACACTGTTTTACAAATTCTAAAGATTCTCATCTCAAAACAATTATATTTTCCTCAAAATACTTCTTAATGAAATTCTCAAATATAACTAATTGATAAAATATTCTTAAAAGAATAACTCAGTTTTCTTGACTCACTAAATTCTATAAATTATGCTTAAGTATATATTACTCACCTAGAAATCTTAATTTATTTAATCTTTATTACAGACTAATTTTCTTAAATCTGAATATTCTTTTCTAATCTCTTTAAAAGAATAGCTATATTCTCAACTTATATAACTATTTCTTGATATTTCTTATGTAATTAAACATAAATGGTTTTCCAAAACCATATAAACCTACTCTCTGAGATAATCTAATGGTCTTATTTCAAACTTAATGAAAGAAACTTATCTGCATAAGCTATCGCATCCAGCGTTGTTGAACACTTGAACCATACCTTTTTCTTTCTATTTCTATTTCTCTGTTTATCTATTTCTTTTTAATAAACCATGTAAATTCTTCTATAAATCTATTATGAGTTCTAATAACAGCTTCTTTTTTCTAATATCATGCCCAATAATCTGGAAATCTAATGATTAAATAATTTGTTTTTAAGCAATTCTAAATAATCAACTCTAATGATTAATTTAAAAACACATAACTTAATTATAAAATTAGAACAGGACTCTACTCACAGTACTCCTGGCTCAAGTGTGTACTAAATCTCGGATTCCATCTGATTTCTTTATCTCCTGGATTCTCCCTGAATATCCGGTGCATATCTCCACTGCTGCACTCTAATTCTTCTTCCAAAATCTCAGTCTTCTATCTCTCATACGCTCACACCACAGGTCTGATTCTTTTCATTTTTCTTCTTTTCTTCCTTTTCTTTCTTTCTCCGATTCCCTCTCTCGGCTATGAAGCTCTCTTTCTCACTCCAGGTCTTTGTCTCTCTCTATTTCTCAGATTTTTTTTTCTCTCTCTCTCTCTCTTTCTCGCCTATCTCTCTCTTTCCTTTCTTTCTCTCATTCTCAGCTTTTTGTTTTTGGTCGAATGACCCCTCTCTATCTTCTCACATTTCTTTCTTTATCTATCTTCTCATATTTTCTTTTCCACCAACTCACCCCCTCTTGACACCTAGCTACCTTTAGGGTGCGTTTGGTACGGACATGGGACAGGACAAAGTGGGACGGGACGGGACAGGACGGGACAGGACATGTTGTTCTGTATTGTGTTTGGAAGACCTGGGACAGAACTGTAGACTGTACTATTATGCGTTTAGTATGGTTGGGATGGGACAGGACAGGACAGGACAAGAGGTTCAAATGACCAGAGTACCCCTCTTATATATATATATAACAACATATATTATAATATTATATATTAATATATAATAATATCAAATAATAATAATATATATAATATATAATAATATATACAATAATATTAAATAATAAAATATATAATATATAATAATATATAACATATTATTATATATTATATATATTATTATTATTTGATATTATTATATATTAATATAGAATATTACATGTATTATATATATAATAATATGATATATTATATTATTATATATAATAATATATATAAGATATATATATATATGTTACAATATATATATATATATATATCCCATATATAATAATAATATAATATATATATATATATATTATTGTATGGGTAATAATATTTTTATATACATAATAATATTTAATATATTATATATTATTATATATAATAATAAAATATAATATATATATATATATATTATATTTATATTACATATATATTTTATATAGTATAATACATATTAATATATATATATATATATTATAATATATATTATAATACATATTAATATATATATATATATATATATTATAATAATATGTTTATATTATAATAATAATAATATATATATATATATATCTTATATATAATAATAATGTTTAATATATCATATATATATTATTATATATATATCTTATATTATTATATTTAATAATATATAATATATTAAAGATTATAATATATATATATATATATATAGGATATATATATATTATTGCATTAATAATATCTAATATATTAAAGATTATAATATATATGTATGTATGTATATATATATATATATATATATGATATATTGAATATTATTATATATAGGATATATATATTATTAAATATTATTATATATATAATAATAATAATAATATATTTTTATATATTATATATTATTATATATGATAATATATTATTATATAATATTATATATGTAATTATAATATATATATATATATATAATATATTAGACATGATTGTAATTGTTTGAAAATTTAAAGGGTAAATTGGTCTTTTTGTCACTTGTCCCATGTCATGGGACAAGTTGTCCTAGGGTCTTGGGTGGGACAATTTTTTGTGATTTTTGTCCCACCTTGTCCCGTCCTGTCCCATGCTAAGGATGCGCCAAACGTGGAACAAGAACAAATTGTCCCACGTTGTCCCGTCCTGTCCCGCGTACCAAACGCACCCTTAATCTGAAATGATCCACCACGTCTGCATATATATATATATATATATATATATATATATATATATATATTAAACTCAATTAACATGGGCATGGTCATAGGCTAGACTTGGGCAATTAATTGGGTTTGGGCTTGCACAAATGCATTTGGATTGTTGGCTTGGTTGGGCTTAGGTCAATTTTGGAGCTGGACCTTACAGTTGTGTGGGGGACAGATGCATTACTTTTGTAAGAAAATGTTCTTGATTTTTTATGCTTGGACCTTAATTTGATGTGTGCTGTGATTTACTATTAATCAAATAAAGTACCTTAATGTTTCCAAATTTCTGACATTATGTTGCCATATATGTACCTGTCACACATTTTTTTTTTTTTTCTTTTGAACTATAAAAATTTATTGAGGAAACCCAAAGAAGGCACGAAAACACAGCAGGCCCAAAACGAAAACAAGAAGCTGAAACAAGCCCAAACAAGCCACAACAACAACCACCATCAAAAAGACAAAAATGAGCCAGACAAACACAAAAATAAAAGCAGCCAAAGCAAGAATAATGCGGCCCACACCAGGCCCAAACCAAACCCCAACACCCAACAGCCAAATAAGAACAACAAATGGCCCAAACGGGTCTGATTACCACCAAACTATACTTACGAGTTACGACCACTTTTATATTAACATTTTGAGTATTACTAAATTTGTTTTCATAGATATAAACTCAAGACCACTTGCTGCACATGCCACACTTGGTGGCTGAAATAATGTTACCTTAATCAACTCATTTACCACGTCATTTAGGTTGAATTTTGGGTTAGAATTTTGGGTTGTATAGAGTATAGTATTACTCTATTTCAAATGAGGATAATTTCACATAGAAAGTTTATAATAGAAGTAAAAGTTGACAATTCAAAATACTAGAAACGATAAAGAGTAGAGCTGGTGATGCCCGAGAGGCCCATCCTTCACTTTCAAAATTGCAACAATGAGAACTTTCTCTGTAACAGTTTTATTTCTTTGCTTATTTGTATTTTCCAAACTCCATTTCTCTGCTTCAAAACATTCAGGTTTCAGGTTTAAGCTCATTCCCAGGGATTCTCCTGAGTCCCCTTTATACCCGGAAACCTCACTCTGACCAAAAGAATTCAAAGGTTGGTTGCCGAAAATGGTGTCGTTTGTGTTCAAAGCTTTGAATGCTTCCGATTCAGTCATAACTAATATAATCTTCGGCTGCTCCAATAACAACGAAAATTTCTTGTTCACGGAGAGCGGTTTGATTTCCAGCATCCTAGGATTAAGCTTAACCTCGGATTCACTGTCCAACCAATTGTCCGGACAAATCAATAAATGTTTCTCATATTGTATGGCTCCTTTGACAGAAGGACAAGTGAGACCTCTTTACCTAAGGTTTGGTCAGGATATCCCCCGACCACACAGCGGAGTTATCAAAAGTACATCATTCACTACAGGGCTTGATAACAAATACTACATGTTGAACTTGCAAGATATATATAAGTGTTAATTCTGAACGCTTGAATTTTCCTCTGGATGCCTTCCAACAAATCCAAGGTGGTGCCATTCGTGGTTTCATGATCGACTCAGGATCTCCCAATACTATAATCGATCAACGCACCAACGGAGTCAATGCTTATCAAGTGGCCGGTGATGAAGGCCATACAAAAACACTACGATTCTTTTGGATTACAACGAAGAGCTTCGCCTGCAACAGGTCCGACTTACGAACTTTGTTATAACGATAAACCGGGGTTTCAATCAACATTCGATGATGACCTATAACTTTCAGGATGCTGACTACATAGTAGACTGGAGATTCATGACTATTCATTTCGAAGAGGGAGGTTTTTTCTGCGTAACAATACTTCCAGGATACGGGATATCGATACTAGGAGCATATCATCAGCAAAATATGGGAATCATTTACAATGGCAGCCTTAAAGAACTCCAATTATATGCTGAAAATTGTACTGATGATCAGATTTCATGATTCATTTTCTTGCAACCTCCTTTAAAATGTGGGTATTTTTTAACGCATGTAATAGCAAGTTTCACATTCCTAATAAAATTTTTCAAGGATGCAATGAAAAAAAACACACATTTTCAATATGCATCACAAAAATCACAAAAAGCTCTCCTCAAAAATATTACTCAATTAATACTGCTTAATAGTAATCGCCTCGATATTGGAGGGATCATGTAAATAAACTACCTATACATATAAATCATTGGGATTTGAATCCCATAACTAATTCGTAAAAATCATCGGATATGAGATTCTGCACTTGATCAGCTATAAGCTAATACAACAAAACACATCACGGGAAAATTCCATATCTTCAAAACAATCCTCATTGGTTCAATTCCCTTCCTCTTAGAGTGACTATTGTTAGAACACATAAAGCAAGTTTCGATCAGGCCAACAATGAACTTTAATTTCCAAGACGCTGATCGACTATGTAGTAGACGGGAATTGAACCAACTGTCATGAAAATTGTAATGATGATTAGATTCCCTGGAAATTTAAGCTTTTCAGGGTTTTAATTAGCGCATGTAATTTCAAAATTTTCATTTTCAATAAATTTGCGAAGAATTCCCATGTTTTCATTTTGGAGCTTCGTCTTCTTTTTTTTTCCGTTATTTTCTTCTTAAGGGGGCCAATAAAATAGTTATAGTTTTCTTTTTCTTAAACTAAAATCCGAAACCTTTTATTAAAAAAAAAAAGGGGAAGAATAAAATAAATTAGTTGGAGTTGAGGTTTGATTAATAAATGGAATGGAACCATATTGGAAATGTGATTATGATTAAAAAATAAAAATCTACTTTTAAACCATTTTACATGCATGCAAAGCTTTTTTTTATTAAAAAAAAAAAAAAAATGCAAAGCTTTTTTAACCCGTAGAACTTTTGGTATTAAATTGAAAAGTTCTTTTAAATAATAGGATTAACAAAAAAGAAATTATAAGAGATTTTAAAACATAACAAAAAAAAAAAAAATGAGAAAATTTGAACTTTGTTACATTTTGCAAGTTTTTATTGATTGCTGTTATGGTCTAAAGTTTTATATTTTCATAGATATAAAACAGTGGAGCATATACCAAATATTCCCTTACAATCCATCTCCATTACGATCGTGCCACTTGGCAAACTTCATTTGAGATTTTTCCAACTAGGAGATAGATATATATAATTCATCTGCAATTGAACACCATGATTTTAATTATACCACATATGGAGAAAAACAATCAATTAAAGAAATACCAAAAAAGTGTGACAATTAATAGTTTTCCAAAAATGAAATTCTCTATCCTTTTATAACGTATTTTCCCATTAATAAGAAAACATTGTTTAAGAGATAGATGGTTTTACAAACAACTATAAGTATATATAGTTGGTAATGACTATGAGGCTCATCTTTCATTTACAAAACGAAGACAATGAAAAATTTCCCTTCAATAGTTTTGTTTCTTTGCCTAATTATATTTTCCAAACTCCATTTCTCCAATTAAAAACCTCCAGGTTTCAGGTTAAAGCTAATCCCTAGAGACTCTCCCGAGTCCCCTTTATACACTGGAAACCTCACTCAAACCGAAAGAATTCAAAGAATGGTTGAATTCAGCCACGCTAAAGCTAATAGCCATGTGAATCTCCTTTTGTTAGGTTCTTGTTAGCCATGCTAAAGAATGGTTCGGTCAAAATGACCTACATCCACGTTGAGCCTCACAGAAAAGCTCTTCCACTATAAGAGAGTCTTTACAACACTAGATCTACCCAATCAAAACCAGAAAAAAAAAATACACAAATCTGCTCTATGGTTCCAGATCGGTTACCACTAAAGAATCAGGAACCCTAATCACTCTTACACATCAAGATCACAAAGATATAACTCTCAATCGTTACACAAAGAGTATACAACTCTTAAACGACTCTCAAATCACAATAGCAACACCTGAGATTACAATAAGAATCACTCAAGAACACTGGATTCACCAGAAGAGAAAAAGAGAGACTTTTCTGTTGTGAGAGAAATTTCGAGAGAGGAGATGAAGAAATTATGAAAACCCTAACAAATGAATTCTGAACCCTCTCTCTCCTCATCTCATTCCTTATATATTCCTTATCATCTGACGCAATGCAGGCCACATCAGCCAATCAATCTGCTTCACCTCAGCATGTAATCAGCTCACTAGCCTTATCTATTTGAATCAGATAAGCTTGATAAAAAAACATGCCACCTATACAGTATACTTGAGTTGTGAAGACTTGGGCCTGGTTAAGCTGTGGACCTGGAACATGCATTTGGGCCTTTATGGTTTGGTTTAATTCTTGATTGGGCCATCTGAAAATCTGTTGGACTAATTTTACAACACCTTTCTACTACTCAAAATTCAGCATTATATCACCCAATCTCTATGTTCCGATAATTCGAGATGATGTTTTTTTACTACGCTGGGCAGGTCGGAATTGGAACGCCGCCAAGAATGGTATGGGTAATGATAGACACAGGTGGTGGCCTAATTTGGACACAGTGCCAGCCTTGCATAGATTGCTTCAACCAAGACTATACCATTTTCAATCCGCGAACTTCCTCTACTTATCGAAGGCTTCCTTGCAATCATTACTTGTTTTCAGGACCCAATAGTCGTTTCAAATGTGTTGACAAAGAGTACTGCACCTACGATGCTAGATATGGCAGAGGTAGAACAAAAGGTATCGCATCCCTAGATTTGTTCGTGTGTTTAAAACTATGACCGGTCCGAATACAATCATGTCAAGAATAATCTTCGACTGCTCCAATGACAACCAAAATTTCTTGTTTGCGGAGAGGGGTTTGATTTCGGGAATCCTGGGATTAAACTTATTAACTAAAAATAACATAAGCAAATTAAAATCTTTACTAAAAAATATTATTAACTAAAAAAATAAAATATAAATATAGTAATAAACTAACTAAATTAATATTAATATCAAAATTAGTTAGTAATGAACTAACTAAATTAAAAATAAAATATTAAATATTTAATTCATTTTTAAAAAATTATAAAAATAAAAAAAAGGTTAGAAAAATGGAGGAGGTTTTTTACTTTTTTTTAAGGGTTTTTTTTTTTTTTTTTTCTAAAAAAAATAACATCTTTAGCTTATATATTCTATAATTATAAATACTTTTTACGATTAAATAAAAACTAACAAAAAACGTAAAAAAAAAAAAAAAAAAAAAAAAATCTTTCGATGGAGGTAAGTAGATCTGCACCCGCACCATCACCAACTCCATGCCCATCAACAACACCTTCACAAACGACATCTCCAACTCAATATATCTTCATTTCCAACTTCATCACATCTCTAAATCCATCACCAAAATCAAGAACATCAACCCAACAAAGTAAAAAATAAAATCAAAACATATTGATTTAGAAATTTGGGATCAATAGAAGGGAAAAGATTTGGGATCCACGGAGTAACAAAAAAGAAAAAAAAAAAGAAAAAACCAAACAAAAACTCAAAAGTTAATGAAGCCATGGAGGGGCTACAACCTGTAGTCCATATGAAGCTCTTGGGAGATCGCACCATTCGCATCTGGTGGTGTGGTGCCATCTCTCATGTTTATTTAATTTTTTTTTTAAAAAACTTTTGTTTTTATTTATTGAATATTTTTATAATTTTATCATTATTTTTAATTTTGATTATCATTTTTTTTGACACATGACATATTTTGAAAAGTGATATATCTAAAGTCAAAAATACCCTAAACATAGTTGGTCAAAATTAATGGTAGACTAATAGAAGGACTAAAATGATGAATTTTGAAAAAAAATAAGGAATTAAAGTTACTAGTATAACAAAAACGTTTAAGTGACATTTCACAAAAAATAAAATTAGGGACACTAGTGAAATTATCCCTAAAATGAAAACAAAAGGACATGTGTCAAATTTTTAAACAATGACTGAATAACTGGCAAGTGATCGTACTATATTTATACCTATGTTAGGCCACTATTTTCCTATTGTTTTGTGCTTGTTTCTCAGGTAAAACCGGATTTTAAATGGTGTAAATGAGTATTTCAGGTGAATTAGGAAGTTTGGAAGGATTGGTGTAATTTTGGAGAATGCAAGGGTAAAAGTGAAACTTTCGAATCAATATTGAAGTTTCGATGATTTCGGAAGGCTACAGGGCCTTTCCGTAATTGTCCATTCAAATTCGCCAGTTGCCACGTCAATTAATGATGCTGTGCGTTTTGCTTCACATTTGAAGCCTCTAAATGCACCCCAGTGCATTTTTAATTGAAGGCCCATGAGAGGACATGTTCAAAGCACTAAACCAAGCCTACTAGGTTTCTAAATACACCCCAAGTTTAACCTCCAGGCTCCAGCACTTCTCACCAACTCTCGCCAAAACTAGCCATTTAGAGGGGCAATTTCGTCCTTTCTTCACCCAATTTCGCGCCTTTCTGGTCCGAAATCGAGGACAGAGGAGAGCTCACCTCTCTCTCAAACACTCTCTCAGCACCATTCTCTACACACGATTTATTCATTGTTACGCGAATTTGAGCTTGAAGAAGACGAAGATGGAGTTAGGAGCTTCTTTAATTTTCATTATGTGTAATCAGTGAGTCAGTGTTGGGTTCTCCAGTTTTCATTGCTTCTTATTCAGAGGAGTTGAAGAAGAGAGAAGAGAGATTGAACCAAGCAAGAATCTCAACTAGGAATGTAGAACATTGCTTGTGAAGGAAGAAATTCATCAACACTGGGAGCATTATCAAGGTTTGTATTTCCAATCTCCAATTCTATAGTTACACAATGTGTTTTTCCTATTGCACTAATTTCACTTGCTAGCATTTTTTTTTAATATAATGGGATGTGGATATTTTATTGATTAAAGCTCTTTTGAGATTCCAGAATTTTGTTGTATATGCAATTAGAAGTCTGTATATGCTTAGATCAAGTTAGGAGCTTCTTTAATTTTCATTATGTGTAATTAAAATTGATGTGGGGAATTTTATGAACATGTATTATTTATCTATATAATTAGTTGTTGTTAATGTAGGTTTGAGCTTCAATTTATGCATGCATATTGAGAAGTTAAATTTCATGTATGAATAACCATTGATGCATGGGTCTTGATTCCAACCTAGGTTAATGAAGAATTATTTGATTTGTGCATGAACATGCTTAATTAAGTGATTCTTGGACTCTTGAGCTTGATAGTTGTCTCTCTTTCCATTCTATGATCTTGGGTGTTTAGAGATTGATAGTTTTGTGTTTAAATTGATTAATTTGTGAAGCTTGCCATGCTAAGACCTTAGGTGGTTAGTACTCATTAATTAGTTAAGACAAAAGCTAGAAGTGCTTAATTGAAATCAACTAGTGAATTAGATAATTTTGCATGTTACATCTCCATCACCATATCACCATCTTACTACTCTTGTATGACCATACTTGAGTTGTAATTAGTTAAATTAGATAGTTTAGTTCATTTGCATTTAATTGTAATTATGTTCCGAACTTGTCATCAACAATCTCGATTTTACTTCTAATGCACGTAGTTAAATTTTAATAAATTGAGATGAGAACTAGTTTTAGATACCACACCTTTGTGAGGGCGATCCCTTGCTTAGCACTATACGAATTGAACAATTTGTGCAATCATGAGGAGAATATCTTAGTTTTAGTTTTATTTCATTTTTTTTTATTGTTAATTATATATTTCTCCTTTTCAATTTAATTCATTTGGTAGTCTTGTTTTTGTTGTTTCAAGGAAAGAATCGAATCCATCTCACAACATGGACCCTCATTTGTCACCTACAAGATCGAGAGAACCGGAACGGCCTAGAACAATGAAGGATTATGCTCTCCCCATCATTGGAACCCAATCCTCCGCAATCCTTCTTGACCAAGTGTCGTGGAATTATGAGCTCAAAAGTTTCCATTTGAACATGCTTCCCTCTTATTATGGACGACAAGATGAAGATGCTCTCCAATTCATGAAGGAATACTGCTTCGTGTTGGGAACATTTCCACTTGCACAACTCACCGAAGATCAATTACGAATGCGGTGTTTCCTCTATTGCCTAAAGGAAAAAGCCAAGCAGTGGCTTAGGACATTGCCTTCGGGAACACTCACAACGTGGGATATGGTGTGCAAAAGGTTCTTCACCAGATTCTTTCCAGCAGAGAAAGCAAGAGAGATCCGGATTAGAATAGCAGAGTTTTCAGAGGAAGACAGTGAGCCATTTCACGAAGCTTGGGAGAGATACAAGTCGCTTATTGGACAACCCTCTGCAATCCTTTTTGACCAAGCGTCGCAGAATTATAAGCTCAAAAATTTCCATTTCAACATGCTTCCCTCTTATTACGGACACCAAGATGAAGATGCTCTCCAATTCATGAAGGAATACTGCTTCGTGTTGGAAGCATTTCCACTTGCACAACTCACTGAAGATCAACTACGAATGCGGTGTTTCCCCTATTGCCTAAAGGAAAAAGCCAGGCAGAGTGGCTTATGACATTACCTTCGGGAACACTCACAACATGGGATAGGGTGTGCAAAAGGTTCTTCACCAAATTCTTTACGGCAGAGAAAGCAAGAGAGATCCGGACTAGAATAGCGGAGTTTTCAGAGGAAGACGGTGAGCCATTTCACGAAGCTTGGGAGAGATACAAGTTGCTTCTTGGACAGTGCCCGTACCACATGTATACGGAAGAGAATGAGTTGCTATTATTTTACGATGGCCTATCCTCATTTACACAAACCATTGTAGATAATGCATGTGGAGGAGCTATGAGAGAGAGCACCGCTCGGGAGGTACTTCGAGTCTATGAGATGTTGAGTCAGAATTCTCAACAATGGAATTCAAGTGACCGAAGAGTGAGTCGGAACGAGGGTATCTCCAACAAGGAATGGACACTCCAAGTGGCCACTTTGACCAAGCAAGTCCAATCCTTCACTAACCTTGGAAAGCAAGCCGGTGCAAATCAAGTATGGGGTGGAGAAGATTATGGGATGGTAGTAGGCCAAAATAGAGAGGAAGAGGCACAAGCCATAAATCGCTACAACCAATGGAGCAACAACAACATTTCGAGATGACAGGGGTGTTCTTATCTTTGGTGCAGGTGTGTGCTTGATTGGTGAGGCTGATGTTGAGATTGTTGAAGCAACTGCTATCTATAAAGGTTTGAAGTTTGCTGTTGACAGGCATTTGTTATTTTGTTTCCCCTTTTTGTTGAATCAGACTCAATCAACGTTGTCAAATTATGTCACGGGTCTGTATTTTCTAGGAGTGAAATTTGTAATGTGATCTAGGATATTAAAGCTTTGCTTAGTGTTGTTGATGTTAGATTTATTTCTTTCATTCCACGAAATTGTAACAAGGTTGCCCATGAGATAGCCTAGGTGGGCTGTTAGCTGTAGAGCTTGTGTTTTCTGGGACTCTTCTTTCCCTCATTGGCTTTCTGAGCTGATGGATGTTGATGTGTTTTCTGGGAGTTTTTTGAATGAAAGTTAATTATGTGTTCTTAAAAAAAAAATAGTAAAATTTTAGTTTATTCTTGATTGTTTGCAGGATCAATGTTCAGAATTGTCAGGATCAATGTTCACCAAGTGTTTTATTATTCGCTGGAATTGTAGTTTATTAGCTACAAATAACTTTATATTTAAAGTTTTCTAATACTATATGAATAGCTTGGAAGATTTTATATCTGAATTTATCAAACTTTATATCTGAATTTGATGCATATTTTAGTCCCTTCATGAATGTGACCAAGTAGAATAATTAAATGGTGAATTCAAATAATCTTTTATTAGGTTTCAAGATGGCCATTTTCCATTAATCAGTTAAACGACCATGTAATGCAATCAAGTTAATCAGTATTATTTTTACAGCTTGACAGTGATCAATGTTCCAAAGCTTCATGCATTAATCGACTAATATTGTATACTGCAAATGCAATCTCAAGTCTGGTAAGAGTAGCACATTTAAGATAATCAACATTGCTTCCGTGTAGATGTTGGTTGATAAAATTTTCAAGGAATTCGGATTACTAGATTTTTCAGTTTCATGAAGAATATAAGATACCTCAATCTCTCCAGAGCTGGATTTGTGGGGATGATTCCACATCAACTTGGAAATCTCTCAAATCTACAATATCTTGGTTTGGGTCAAAATTATTGGGACACTAGAAGTGTTACAATTGTTAGGTTGCCAACTTCATCATTTTCGTCCGTAGCTGCAGCTTTTCTGTGTCAATGTGTTAAAGAGAATGCAATGCAAATAAAGGTTGTTAAACATTTGATCTGATCATAATTAAACCGCATTTGATGTATTTCTCTCTAATTAGTTTATGTATAACAAAAGCACTTGACAATCCAGAAAAGCTCTAAACAATTGGGCTTGGACTGGGCCTAAAGTGCACTAAAACTAAGCAAGCATGAATGGGCTAATGAGGCAGCCCAAACCCGAAGCCTATATAAATATATTTATAATAATTGTTTTAAAAAACAAATGTACTGTATAAAACCTGTACACACTCTCGAGCTCCATAGAACTTTTTTTGTTTTTTTTTTGTTTTTTCTTTCTTGTGTCTGTGTGTGTAAATACCCAAAACCACCATGAGATTAGCTCATTTTCTCCAAACTACAGTGACCTTCATTGATGGGCAGCTGTTTGAGCTTCTTTCACGTTGTTTCTCCTCCATACCACCAAATTTTCAGCTAAAAAAATGGCCTTTTGAAGCTGAAATACGTGAAGCTATCTTGAATTCCACATATGAAATCTGAAGAAACACTGATTCAGTTCTTGGTCTTGTAGAGAAATTGATTATTTATGGGTTCTCAGTGAGTCAGTGTTGGGTTCTCCAGTTTTCATTGCTTCTTATTCAGAGGAGTTGAAGAAGAGAGAAAAGAGATTGAACCAAGCAAGAATCTCAACTAGGAATGTAGAACATTGCTTGTGAAGGAAGAAATTCATCAACACTGGGAGCATTATCAAGGTTTGCATTTCCAATCTCCAATTCTATAGTTACACAATGTGTTTTTCCTATTGCACTAATTTCACTTGCTAGCATTTTTTTTTTTTTAATATAATGGGATGTGGATATTTTATTGATTAAAGCTCTTTTGAGATTCCAGAATTTTGTTGTATATGCAATTAGAAGTCTGTATATGCTTAGATCAAGTTCATTCTAACAGCACAATCCTTGAAAATCTCAGACAATTACAAGTGTTTCAATTACAATTGCTTCCTGATCTACTCATAGACTTTTTCATCCACAATGGAACGAGGAAATTTATTGATATGAGTAGGATTCGTTTGGAAACGTATGTTAGTTAGGTAATTCATCACATATGTGAAGAAAAAAAAAGAAGCTTATTTGTGTCAAACAAGACGACCAAATAAATTAAATTAAATCAAGCGAATGGTTGCACTGTAATCTTGTTAGCCGCTGCATTATCTTTTCTTCTTCTTTCCTTTTGTTGCGCCTTAGGAAAAGATACGATTTTTTAAGCCAGATTGCTTGTGCCATTATTACTGTAGGTTCCATGTGGTTAACAGCTTTTTATAATCTGCTTTTGGGACCAGTAGATATTATAAAAAGCATGCTAGTGATAATGTCCTGATGCACATTTCCTATTTCTGAAATTTCTATCTACCAGTGCATTGATCTGAAACAAGCTGACATGAGTGTTTTTGTTGGCCTTGTTTTCCTTCAGCTACTTTCCATAGCAACCATCAATATTGGCTTCTGCAATGGAAGCGCTTCTGTGCATTGTATCGAAAGTGAGAAACAAGCACTTTTAAGGTTCAAGGAAGATCTCACTGATCCTTCCAACTGTCTTGCCTCCTGGAATGATGATGGGGATTGTTGCACATGGGCTGGTGTCGTCTGCAGCAACTTCACAGGTCATGTCCTTGAGCTCCACCTTGGAAATCCTTTATCGATTTTTTATTTTCTTTGTTTGATCATGAACGATCTGCCAATCAACTTAAAGCAGCAAATGAAGATGTTACCAGGTCATTTTTAGGTGGTAAGATAAATCCTTCTTTGCTTGATCTTAAGCATTTAATTTACTTGGATTTAGCCTCGAATAGTTTTGGCATTGAGATTCCAAGATTTATTGGTTCTATGGAAAATCTAAGATATCTAAATCTTTCTTTTGGATTTGTTGGAATGATTTGTCACCAACTTGGAAATCTTTCTAACCTGCAATATCTTGACCTTGGTTCAAACAGGCCAACATTATACATTGAGAATTTTTCTTGGCTATTTGGTCTTTCTTTGTTGAAGTACCTTGATTTGAGTAATGTGTTGCTCAACAAATCCTCTGACTGGCTGCAATTGGTAAATACACTCTCTTCTTTACTAAAATTATCAGAATGCGAACTCTTATCACCGGCCTCAGCTTCCCTTTGTAAATATGTCATATCTTGTCACACTTGATCTTTCTGGAAATCCTCTAAATATTTTTGCTGGTTGGATTTTCAGTCTTAGCAATATAGTCTTTCTTGATTTAAGTGGTAATAGTTTTTAAGGTCCCATTCCTCGTAAACTTCAAAACTTGACTGCTCTTAGACACCTTGATTTACATTCCAACCTTTTTCAATTCTTCAATACCACATTGGTTTTATAGATTTAGCAGTCTTGAGTACCTCTCTTTATCTGAAAATGACTTGCAAGGGCACGATTTTGGATGCTCTGGGAAACTTGACTTCTACAAAACAATTGATCTCTCGTTCAAAGAACGACTTGAAGGGAAACTTTCAAGATCATTGGGGAAATTTTGTAACTTGAAGTCAGTCTCTTTCGCACAAGTCGAAATGAATCAAGACTTATCTGCAGTCTTAGATGTTTTTTCAGTGGGATGTGTTTCAAACCTTTGGAGTCGTTGGATTTGAGTAATTGCCTACTTTCTGGTCAATTGATGTCCAGCCAACTTTTGCAATTTAAAGATCTACTCCAACTTGATCTAACAAACAACTATATTGGTGGTTCTATTCCAGAGTCTTTAGGAGAACTCTCTACTTTAAGATCTCTTCATCTTTCCAATAATAAATTGAATGGATCACTTTCTGAAATTCATTTTCCCATCTCACAAATCTCCTGTTCCTTTCTGCATCTGAGAATTCGTTAGCGTTGAAATTCAATTCTTATTGGGTTCCTCCTTTTCAACTTGAAGAATTACATTTAAGATCTTGCCATTTAGGACCTCATTTCCCATCATGGTTTCAATTAAAAGCATTTATCATATGTAGATATATCCAACTCAAGAATTAATGATAGCATTCCCAACTGGTTCGTCAAATCTTCTTTCCAGTTTGTTTTTTTGGATCTGTCTTGCAATCAAATCCGTGGAAAGATTCCAAACGTAACTGAGGCAACTAGTAATGAATTACTTGACTTGAGTTCGAACAATTTACGGGGTCCAATACCTGTTACATCCTCCAATGTGACTCTACTAGATCTTTCTAGCAATGCTATGTCAGGATCCCTGTCTCATTTCTTGTATTATGAGGTGAACCAGTCAAAGAAAATGCAAATTCTCAATCTGAAAGATAATTTTTTGTCTGGACAATTGCCTGATTGTTGGCTTAATTGGCAATACTTGTTGGTGCTAGACTTAGCTAATAATACATTTACCGGTAAGGTCCCTTCAGTCACTGCACCTTCAGAAAAAATGATTTTCTGGAACAATACCGGTGTCACTTAGAAATTGTATAAAGTTGAGGACACTTGACATTAGTAATAATGAGTTAGCTGGAAATATTCCAACATGGATAGATAGGTTTACAAGTATAATGATTCTCAACCTTTGCTCAAATAAATTTCTTGGTCCATTACCGTTAAAACTTTGTCGTCTTTCTACTTTACAAATCCTAGACATTGCTTATAATAATATATCAAGAACCATACCAAGATGTGTCGGTAACTTCAATGCCATGTGACAGATCAGTATTCTCAAAAAGAGTTATATAGAATATGAGCTCAATTTTCTGAATAATTCGTTTGAAATATTTGGAGATTATTCTGTGAATTTTGTTGAAACAACAGCTTGTAATAAAAGGGAGAGCATTTGAATACAATAGGATTCTCAATTTGGTCAAAACTATAGACCTTTTGAACAACAATCTTTCAGGTGAGATTCCTATCGAAGTAATGAGTCTCCGAGCTTTGCTGTCATTAAATCTATCGCACAATATATTGACCGGAAGAATTCCTGAGAGTATTGGTGTTAGGAGACCAGACTCCATTGATTTTTCTGCAAACAAGCTTTCAAGTGAAATCCCCCAAAGTATTTCAAATTTGATGTCTTTGAGTATCTTGAATTTATCATACAACAACTTGATTGGGAAGATTCCATCAAGCACTCAAATACAAAGTTTGGATGCTTCATGTTTCATCGGTAACGAGCTTTGCGGATCTCCTCTTCCCGAGAATTGTAGTGTGAGTGTTTCAACACCTGACAATAAAAATGGAGAAAAAAGAGACGGTAAAGAACATGAGGTGGATTGGTTTTATGTGAGCATGGCACTCAGATTTGTGGTGGGTTTCTATAGTTTCATAAGTCCTCTACTTATCATCAGAAAGTGGAGGTGTTCATATGGTTGTTTCTTGGATAATCTTGGAGACTTATTTTACTTTGTTGTAAGAAAATGTGGGTAGATGTTTTCTTTAATATATGCAGTGTTGTTTTATGTACTTCGATCATGAAATAAAGTTGTTTTCTCATTTGAAATCAAGCTGGTAAATGGTGATGTTTGTGAGTTGGCAAAAAGAAGAATGAAAACAACTTCATTATCTCTATGATTGAAACTCGGTGGAAAGAGATCTTGCAACTTTACTGTAACTTTATAAGTAACCAAGCAACAAATATTAAAACATTAAATTACTTTTAACAGATTGACAGAAGGCAGATTAATGTCAATCGGATTAATTCATCATTAATATGTATTCATTTACCAATCATCATTACCCGTTGTGGTAACACGACCACTCTTTTATTCTAATGATCAATACTGGAATTCTAGCAAATCATCTCCTCTTCCACATTAGTGGGTGCATGTTCAAGTCTCATCATATTCAATTTTCAAGCATGTGGAAAGTTTTTTAATATCCATAGTAGTTCATATGGGAGTAGTTATCTCCATTATCGGAGTAGATATCTGGTTACACTTATATTGTTTGATTTCAACATACACCTGACCAGACCATTGAGCACTTGGTAAAGGTCATTGGACAATAATATATCAATATATAATCAATTTGTTCTTTGTCCATTCAAAATTTATCAAAATCCAACTCAAAGTGGTGAAAATGGATGACAAATCTGAGTATTTGGATAAATAAAACTGTTGACAACAATGAACTCTTGGCTGGTTGTTGTTGCAGATTGTGGAAGGCTGGAAGTGAGTGATTTGGTGAATGAAACGTCTATCTGTGATTAATATTTATTGCACATAAAACAATATAGCTTTCTTCCATTCTTAAATCTTTTGGGCCTACATGGGCTAGTCTTTGAGTAAGATTAGTTTCGGCCCATTATAAAAGATAAATAATTTGGTCTATCTTTTATATAACAATCATCAGATCGGATGCTGCAATTTTTTTTCATGTGGGATCTCGATTTGTATCTCGCCATCGCTGATAGATCCCGCAGCGCATTTTTTTTTTTTTTTTTTTTTTGTAAAAAATTATTAGATGTGGACCGACTTGCATATGTGCAAAAAAAAAAAAAAAAAAAAATTTGTATTGATTCAAATCTAAATCTCACACGGAAAAAAAGTACGAAATCCTGCACTTGAAACTTGTTGGTTTTTTAATTTTTGTAAATATTAATGGATTAAAGAAAAAAAGAATTCTTCAATTGTCAGATCATTGGGTTATTGAATTTTTCACGTAGTTCTTTTAAACATAGAATTTTGTAAGATTATTTGTATAATGAGATTGTTGGAGCTAAGGATGGCAATGGACCAGATTAGTGATGGATATTGGCTGTATCGGTTTGAATTTTATATCATCATCTCTATATCTATACCCGTTTCTAAGTAAGTGGGGTTGATTTGGAAAATCTGTGAATTGAGTTAGTGATATCCATCTTTGTCCTGTCCATCCCTATATCCAATTGAAAATGTTAAAACTTTTATATTTTACTTAGTTGTCTCAGGTTTGGTCGATGACATCCCACCTCAATACATGTAACACTTGAAATGTCAAATAGTGGGTGGATACACGTGGTTAGTGAGATAAAGTATCATTAATGTGTATCCACTAACAATTTGACAACTCACATACCACATGTGTTGGGATGAAAAAGATGGGATTTTAAGTGAGATGTATAGCAATATTGATTTTATAAACTAACTTTTAGGTTTTTGGTGATTTTTTTTTTACATATATAATTACCGTTAACAATTATGCAATAAATTTGTTATATTTATTTGTTATTAAAATTGATAATGAAGATGGATGGTGTAGATATACATTAACTGTGTCAATGCTCATACCCACAAGTAAAATGAATATTAGAATCATATCCATTCTCACTTCCTATTTGAGCGGATCTTTAATAATAACCGTCTCTATAAATAATTTTGTCATCCATAGTTGGTGGCTTGGAGCCATTAATTTTTCTAAAAATCAATTTTATGACCGAATTCAATGAAGTATTATTACAATATATGACTTTCGGATGAAAATTATAAGCACTTAATTACATTAATGAAAGGAGTTGTGTGCATTTGCTTTTAGTCAAAACAGGAAAAAAAATGCCAAAAAGGACAAGAACATACGAAAAGGATGAACCTTCAAATTTGGAAAGCTATTCAGATTTTAGTCAAAATAATTCTAGCAGCTTTATGCTGGTAATAAATGAAAGGGTTAAATTCCAAAACGGTCCCTGTAGTTTCATGAGATATGACTTTTTCCGTTGTTTGCAAATTGATCCAAATAGTCCCTAACCTTTTATGAAATATCAAAAATATACCTTAAGTGGACATCTATTACTCTATTAGCCTAAATCTATATACTGAGGGCAAATTTTAAAATAGTCTTTATGATTTTATAAAATATCAAATAATTCCTTATATTTGAAAATATATCATTTTAATGATCAATTTAATTTTTTTCTTAATCATATTAAATAGTCAAAGACCCACCCACAACACGTATAGATATGGAGTTCTTCGTTTCCACATAATAAGAAAATAAAGTTGCCCCTCTATTATCGATTATAGCTTTTAGCACGGTGGTAAGCACATGATCCTAAAAAAATTAAATAATAAAGCAGCGAGGGAGATAGATGTATGATCCATTAATCTCCATCGAAGGGAAAAAAAAAAAGATAACTTTCAATAGGTTCATGTAAATAGAAAAAAAAAAATTCAAAATATTTATTTTTATTTTAAATCAAGAAAAGAGATAGTTACATATTTGAATTTTTTTTTTTCATTTGAAAAGTTAAATGTAGTCAAATTAATGGTTTGATAATGGATTGTAATAAAATAAAACTTTTTGGTTGATTTTGGAAATTAAGGGACTAAATTGGTATGCACTTAATGTATTGATAATTTTGGTTAATTTGTATTAAAAACAAAGTGGTATTTGTAAAACCATAGGGATGATTTTGACATGCGCCCTAAATAAAAAGAAGAGCAGTGCTGGAGTCCAGGGACATTGTCTCACTCCAACATCTCTTTCTAAACTACCCCTTCAAGCAAAAGCCTCAACAGTACTCTCAACGGTGTCTCTTTACTTAACACAACACAACACAACCCATTTTTTCATGGAGGGCTTGCCAGAATCTGATGTGGGTATTGTAGAGAGAGAAGAGCTGATGGTTTCTCCAAGTGGTGATGGAGAACCTACCATGAGAGTAGCCCATTTTCTGCAACCTACAGTGACCTCCATTGAAGGGCCAGTGTTTGAGCTTCCTTCAAGCCGTTTCTCCTCCTTACCACATACTTCTTAGCCAAAAAATTGGCCTTTGAAGCTAGAATTCCCTGGATGCTCATCACCTCAAGAAGACTGGAAAATTTGGGTAGGAAAAATGACTTCTTTGCATGAATCTACTTGGAAAAAAGCAGGTATATATGAATCAATCCTGAATTCCACATATGAAATCAGAAGAAACACTGATTTGGTTCTTGGTCTTTCAGAGAAATGGTGTTCTGAGACCAAAAGTTTCATTTTTTCTTGGGGTGAAGCTACTATTACACTGGAGGATATGATAATTTTTGGATACTCAGTGTTAGGGTCCTCTGTTTTAAGCCCACTTGAAACAGGTGAACAGAAGAAGACAGAAGAAAAAATGGAACTTACAAGAATTGAAATCGGAAGAACTGCAGGGAGGAGAGTAGATTATAATTTTTGGAAGAAGAAATTCATGGATAGTGGAAGCGAAATTGAACACGAAGCATTTCTTGTCTTTTGGTTGTCAAGGTTTGTTTTTCCAGTCTCCAATGAAATTGTCAAAACTATCTTTCCTATTGCAATACATTTGGCTAGAGGGACTAGAATTGCACTTGCACCAGCTGTACTTGCTCACATTTATAGAGATTTGAGTTTGTGGAAAGAAAAGATTGTTGCTTTAGCTCAATTAGATCATTTTGGGAATGAAGAAGACAGTAGTGCATTAGCAATTACTTTACATTCACCACTTCAGTTATTAGTCCAGATTTGGGCATGGGAGAGGTTTCTAGAATTGAGGCCAAAGCCTAACTTTATCCAACTTGGTGAGCCAAGATTTGCTCAATGGCACAAAACAATGCTTAGAGTTGAGAATGTAAGGACGGTTTTAGACTTAGCCGAAGAGAGTTTTGATTGGCGTCCGTATGCTAAAACTTTGAAAAATTGGAATTTTCCTAAGTTTTATGTAGAAAAGGAAATGTGGGTATCGGTTGATCCTGATCGTTGTGAAGAATTGGAGTCATTTGCTCGATGCTTGAGGATTTCTGAGCTCATTGGTCATGGCTGTGTTGAGCATTACTTTCCACATCGAGTAGCTATGCAGTTTGGGTTAGACCAAGACCTTCCAGCTTGTGTTGCTCAAGTCAGTGATTACAATAAGCCTATCAGTTGTGCAAATTTGTATGTTCCACCGCGGCTTTATGAGGCTGATGATACAACCCGATACTTGGAGTGGTGGAAGGAATCACTTCTCCATCTACAATCTGCAAAAGAGGGTGTTCTGCTACGAAAAAGGATTTTCAGGAGTTCTGAGATAACCCGGAATAATAGATCAAAAAGAGCGAAAAGAGTAAACCATGTAGAGGATGGTTTTAGTTTCTCAAGTTCTAAGATGAAAACAAAAAAATCAGTGGTGACTTCAACAGAAGAGAAGGAGGATGATAGTGATGCATCTAATTCTGCTGGATTACCTTCAAAAACGCTGCCGCTTAGTCGGATAATAAAGAAGGAAATTAATGAATCCCCTTTTCCTCCCGGTTTTCTGCCCAAAACTAATCTTGTGGATGCAAGGAATTCAACTAGCAAGAAACATAGTGATGCTGGGAATGGACAGCTTGGTGATGGTTCTGTTTTGGAGAGAGAAGAGCTCATGGTTTCTCAGCAAGTGGTGATGGAGAACCCACCATGAGATCAGCTCATTTTCTCCAACCTACAGTGACCTCCATTGATGGGCAGGTGTTTGAGCTTCCTTCAGCTTATTTCTCCTCCATACCACCAACTTTCAGCCAAAAAACTGGCCTTTGAAGGTCAATTTTTATGGTTGGAGATTACCGCAGACAGACTGGCGAGAATGGGTTGAAAAAATGGCATCTTTGCATGAACCCACATGGAAGAAAGCTGGAATACATGAAGCAATCTTGAATTCTACGTATGAAATCAAAAGAAACAGTAATTTGGTTCTTGGTCTCGCAGAGAAATGGTGTTCTGAGACAAAAAGTTTCCTTTTTTCTTGGGGTGAAGCTACCATTACACTAGAGGATCTGATGATTCATGGCTACTCTGTAATGGGTTCTCCAATTTTCATTGCTTCTGATACAGAGGAGTCGAAGAAGAGAGAAGAGACATTGAACCAAGCAAGACTGGAACTCAACTAGGAAGGCAGAACATTGCTTGTGGATGATGGAATTCATGAACACTGGAAGTGATATCGAACACGAGGCATTTCTGGCCTTGTGGTTGTCAAGGTTTGTTTTTTCCGATCTCCTATTCTATAGTTACACAATCTGTTTTTCCTATTGCGATACATTTAGCTAGAGGGACCAAAATTGCACTTGCCCACCGGCCATTCTTGCTAGCATTTACAGAGATTTGAGCTTGTTGAAAGAAAAAATTGTTGCTTTAACTAAGTTTGATAAGTCTGAGGTTGGAGATAGTAGATTAGCAGTTACTATATGGTCACCATTTCAATTGGTACAGATTTGGGCTTGGGAGAGGTTTATAGAGTTGAGGCCAAGGCCTAACTTGATCAAAATTGGTGAGACAAGATTTGCTAGATGGCACAAGATGATGATGATAGTTGATAATGTGAGAAGGGTTCTAGACTCAGCCAAAGAAAATTTTGATTGGCGTCCTTACGCCAAGGCTTTGAGGAACTGCAAATTGCCTGCATTTTATGTAGAAAAGGAAACGTGGATATCGGTTGATTCTGATATTTCTGAGGAATTTGAGTCGTTTGCTCGATGCTTGAGGATTTCTAAGTTAGTTGGTCATGACTGTGTGGAGCACTACCTTCCCCATCGGGTAGCAGTGCAATTTGGGATTGACCAAGACCTCCCAGCTTGTGTTGCTCAAGCTAACGAGACTTTTTCTATTGCTTGGAGCAAGTACATTAAGTCAATTGGTTGTGCAAATTTGTATGTTCTATCCTGGTTGTTTGAGGCTGATGTTACAACTCGTTACTTGGAGTGGTGGAAGCAATCCGTGTCACGTCTGCAAGGTGCAGCAAGAATTTTCAGGAGTTCTTAGATAACCCAGAAAAACAGATCAAAAAGAGTGAAGAGAATAAACCATATTACGGAAGGTTTTAGTTTCTCAAGACCTAAGATGAAAACAAAAGAATCAGAGGAGACTTCAACAGAAAAGGAGGATGTTAATATGTTAATTGACCAGGTAAATGCCATAAAGTTAATCTCTCAAGCTCAAAGAAAAGATCTTCCAACTTTGTAAACTAAGAGAAGTCCACTCCAATAACTTTAATATTCTTTTTATAGCTTGATAGTGATCGATGTTCCAAAGTGTCTTTCATTGATTGACCAACCTTGTTTAGCATATTGAAGATCACCAACAATGCTTTTCCGTAATGTAATGTATTTGGCTTAGTTAGAATCAATCCCAATCTGACATTAATAAACTTCCAGCCCAAGCAAGTATTGCAGCAATCCCATATCCTTCAGAGCAACTAATTATCAGATTGAAAATCACAGCAGAGCAAAGAATTTCAATCATCTATTAGGATATTGTATTAGACTCTACTGTCTGTCCACAATAGTTAAGCTACTTTGAAATGTGTGTGATGCTGCCATACTAGCCTCCTTACATATGGTAAAAGCAGAACGTTTGCGATCTAAACAATCAAATGGAAAAAGAATTACGATCGAATTTCATATACACGGCATGATCAAAATCTCAGCACTCATCATAATAAATAGCACAACAGCAAGCTGCTGTGGTATCACGTGTTGATGATCAAAATTTCACACTCAAGACATCATTTTGGGGTCTATGTCATGATCCTCATTACTCATTCCTCCTCTCAGTCATTGCAATAACACTCTCCAGAAAAACTCAAAACAATTGGGCTTGGACTGGGCCTAATGATCACTAAAACTAAGCAACCATGAATGGGTTAATGGGGCGGCCCATTAACAAATTTATAATTTATATTAGTATCAAAACCAATGTATTTTGTTCTTATAACTCGATTATTTTCAGATCAGACTATGTTTTCGGATCCCTCGTAAATTATATGAGACTTGATTTAGCCCCTGTAACTAAGCTCTGAATCACCTGATGGAAATTCTAAAAGAGTAATCTCGAGCCAGAGTTAATTGGTTAGATATCTCCGAGCTTTGGCCAGGTTGATTCCATCAAATGTTGAAGCTTGGACTGGAGAGATTCGTGGTAGAGTTGTCTTTGATGTCTATGGCAATTCATCCATTGCACCTGAAGGTCCCTCTCCCTCTCTGTCTCTGTCTCTGTGATTTCATAATTTTGGGATTTTATGTTGTTTGATTACTTTTCCCAACTGGGTTTGGCCTTTTTCTTTTTTACTTTTCATGGGTTGGTGATTTTAATCTGTTAATTGCCTTAAAGTTGGTTGCTTTATGCTAATCGGTGGGTTTAGTTGAGTTGTTGTACTGGGTTTGTCATTTTTAAGTTGTGGTTTCTCATAAATTGTTCAGGTGTTTAAGCATTATTATGACTCTAAAGAGACTAATTTGATTGAAATTATAATCACAAAATGATGAAATTGTACTATATTATTATGTGTATTCGTTTATTTTTACTTATTTTCTGGGATTTTGTATTCAATATCTTGTAAGTACTGGCTAGGCATGCATAGCTTTCATAACTGGTTCAGTTGTAAACAGATCAATAACTGAAGTTGGGAAGGTTTGATTAAAATTGACCCTTTTGAGTTCTTGATGGTTACTGCTGTTTGTATTTACATTTAAATGATCCGGTTGCTTTTTGGACCGAGGGAGAAAAGGATGATGAGCATTTTGGTTATTTGTATTTATATCACTGAGCTGAAATTATTGATAAATCTTATCGGTTACGGTAGTCTAGTAAAAGATTTATGACATGCAGTGAAATTGAGTTTGTATCATGATTTCATCTATTTATCTAGATGTGTTGATGTGTTAATGAAACCCAACTTTAGAGTAGAACAATTTGTTTCAAACAAATCTGAAGGGGTTAAAAATCGGCACGTACCTCATGCTTACGTGTTCACTTGGTTCAAGTTGATTATTTCACTTGAGTGATAAGTTAATACAACTTAAATTGTCTCAGTTCTCATGGGGAGATTGTTGAAATGAATTGACCTACAAAAGTTCATTATGTGATAGTTTATGTCTGCATACGGAGTTTCTCTCTTATGTAATTGTAACATTCAATGTTTTAGACTTTCAGTTTTCTTGATACATAAATGTATTTGATTCCAAATGATTGAAATAAACATAGCATTAACAACCATTTTATAGGATGGAAGTTTTCTTTCTGATTATATGTATTTATGTTTGCTGCTGCCAATCAAAATTCTAGAATAAGAGGTTTTATGGTAAAAGGAACATTTGGAAATTGACTTCATATCTACTAATTAAATGTAAACTTCATGCCCATGTTAAAGCTGTGAATGAAGCTAGTGTACTTTGAATGCTCTTACTGCCGTATATGAAATTCATGAAGCATTATTCAATTTTTTCTTACCTCGATGCATGTCTTAATGTTCAATCTTTTGAAATGGAGTCCAGGATTTTTCCTGCAAACAAATTTTTAGGTGAAATCCCGCAAAATATTTCAAAATTGTCATTTTTGAGTAGCTTGAATATATCATGCAACAACTTGATTGGGAAGATTTCAAATTTGTCATTTTTGAGTAGCTTGAATTTATCATACAACAACTGATTGATTGGGAAGATTTCTTCAAGCACTCAAATACAAACTTTGGATGCTTCATGTTTGATCGGTAATGAGCTTTGTGAATCTCCTCTTCTTGAGAATTGTAGTATGAGTGTTTCAACATCTGACAATAAAAATAGAGAAGAAAAAGACGGTAAAGAACACGAGGTGGATTGATTCTATGCGATCATGGCACTCGGATTTGTGGTGAAGGTATACATATTATTGTTTCTTTGATCTTGGAGACTTATTTTACTTTGTTAATTGTAAGAAAATGTTGGTAGATTTTTCTTTCATTTATGCTGTGTTGTTTTATGAAATAAAGTTGTTTTCCCATTTGAAATCAATCTGGTGTATGGTGATGTTTGTGAGTTGGCAAAAAGCCAAAAACAAGAATGGAAACAGCTTCATTAAAAGAAGCATGTTATTCCGAGCAACAAAGATTAAAACATTAAAATAAGGGAGAATTGTAAATAACTTCTTGACTTTTGATCAAATGTCAAATCATCCTCTGGTTTGAATAATAAGCAAAAAAAACCTCTTACAATTACTTAACTGTTAATTTGATTTTATTTAAATCAAATATTACAATTTAAACCCTTTAAATAAGCTGAATAAATAAATAAATAATGTACTAATAATAAAAAAATTTAACTTCGGGACATTTGCAAAAGTAGTCAAATCATGAAATGAATTGTTGTTTTTAATAAAATTTTAATTTTTTATTATTTGTAACTAATTATCATAATGCATTATTGTTTTTAACCATTAAATTTTAAAACTACCCTTTTTCATACAGTGTCACGTTAAACGTGACATAAATGGGTTATTTCATGTTTAACGTGACACATTGTCTAATATTGTAAAATCATGTATTTTTGAAGAAAATGAGATATTTCATACCTAACATGACATACATAAGATATCTTAGGTCCAACATGACATATACATGATATTTTATGCTCAACATGATATATATGAGATATTTTATGTCTTACATGAAATATTGCATATAACGAATATTTCATGCCCAACATAACTTACATGAGATATTTCATTCCCAAGAACAAAACCAACTGATTGCAAAGAAGAAAGTGAAGATAGAAACTGGTATAGTTTATAAATCCCACTTTCTATGCTCAGCACCAAAAAAGTTTCCATCAACATTAACAACGAAAAGAAGTAAAATAGTAAATACATACATGCAATAGTAGAAGTGGTAGCAGAAGAGATGACGGCAAACGACGGAGTTGCAGCGATGAACCGTAGTTAGCGGAAGCAAAATGAGAGATCGAGAGAGTGAGTGAGGTCGGACACGTTTAAGGATTTAGGATTAGGTTTTAAAGTTAAAAAGAAGTATATATGCTTAGTAAAATAGAAACAAATTGGGTTTTTTGTTTTTTTGTTTTTTGTTTTGTTGTTGTTTTTGTTTGTAAACAAGGATATTTTAGACAATATAATTTACACTTGGTTAAAAATAATAACATAAATATTTTTGATTAAAAACAATAATCCATTTTGTAGTTAGGTTATTTTTTACAATTTTCATTAAAAATCAAACAGCCTAGTTTGAACAATAAGTAAGAAACCACCTATAATTATTTGACCTTTAGTTTGATTTTATTTAAATCTTATATTACAATTTGAATCCTTTAAATAAACCGAATAAAAAAGAAAATATAATAAAAAATGTACTAATAAATAAAATTAATTTCTTAAAATAATAATTCTTATATCATAAATAAAAAATTAAAAATATTAACCAAATAAATAAATAAATAAACTCCTCTTCAATCACCATTAATAACATCAATTAAAGAAAACAAAATCGAAAACTTAGATCTTCATCTTCTTCTTTATCAATCACCCTCAGCATTTTCTTCCTTCAAAATTTTAAATCCTCATCAATTAAAACAAAGAGTCATGTTACTTTGTCTAAATTTTGTGCATAAATAACATAACAATACTCTCATCCATTCATTTAAATCAAACAAATATATTATAATCTAAATAAATAGACTAGAGTGTTGACACGTCATTTGAGCATTAAATTTAGGTAAAATAGCATTACTCTAAAACAAAACCAAAAAATCAAAGAAAACAATAATAATAATAAAAAAAAAAATCAAGTATTTGATAGCATCAATTATGTGTCTTCGTGAAGATCTGGTCAGGAGAAAAAAAAAAAAATTTAATTCATCAAAAAAGAAAAAAAGAAAAAAGGAACTGCTATTAGTCAAACAAGAAAAAAGATGCCAAAAATGACATTAACATACAAAAAGGAAGAACCCTCAATTTTGGAAAGCTATTCAGATTTTAATCAAATAATATATATATTTATATATATATATATAGCAGCTTTAGCTTGTAATAAATGAAGGGCAAACTCCAAAAGGGTCCCTATATTTTCATGAAATACCACCCTTCTATTGTTTGTTAATTGATCAAAATGTTTTCTAACCTTTTATGAAATATCAAAACCATCTCTCAAGTGGACGCTTATTAATCGTCCATCATATTGACCAAATAATTTAATATTTTTATAAAGAAATCAAATTGAGGAAATTTTAAAATAGTCTTTATGATTTCATAAAATACTGAACCATTCCTTATGTTATAAAATATATGATTTCACAAAATACTGAACCATTCCATATTGATACGAGCCCTGTGTTGTCACATTATAAAGAAATAACGATGTGCCTCTGCTATTCGTTATAGCTTTTAGCATAGTGGTAAGTGCTTAATCCTAAAAAAATTAATGGATGGTAATAACAAAAGGTTGTTTTTCGAAATTTAAGAATTAAAGTGGTACACACTTAAAACATTAGGGACCATTTATATCAATCTATAAACAAAAAAACGAAAGTGGTATTTTATGTAACCATAGGGATGATTTTGAAATTTCCCATGAATAAGAAGAAGAGCAGGGACATTGCAAATACAGTCACAACTCACACGTCATCTCTCTCTCTCTCTCTCTAAAATTTACCTGCAAGCAAGCCTCAGGACACCATTTTCATTGTGGCCTCCTGCATTTCAAATCCAATACCCTCATAGAATTTTTAGTTCATTTAATCTCAACATTTTTCTGCTTTATACACTAGAAAAACAGAAGAAATTTTTTTGTTCTCGCCACACTGTTGTTTGAAGCCCAGATTTTGGCATAAAGAAAGCTCCTTTTTGATCTAGAAACACACACAACACAATCCACAAACCCATTTTTTCATGGAGGCCTTGTCAGAATCAGATGTGGGTATTGTAGAGAGAGAAGAGCTGATGGTTTCTCCAAGTGGCAATGGAGAACCTACCATGAGAGTAGCCCATTTTCTGCAACCTACAGTGACCTCCATCGAAGGGCCAGTGTTTGAGCTTCCTTCAAGCTGTTTCTCCTCCTTACCACATACTTTTGAGCCAAAAAATTGGCCTTTGAAGCTAGCATTCCATGGATGCTCATCACCTCAAGATGACTGGAAAATTTGGGTAGGAAAAATGGCTTCTTTGCATGAATCTACTTGGAAAAAAGCAGGTATTTATGAAGCAATCTTGAATTCCACTTATTCAATCCAAAGAAACCATGATTTGATTCTTGGTCTTGCAGAGAAATGGTGTCCTGAGACAAAAAGTTTCATTTTTTCTTGGGGTGAAGCTACTATTACACTGGAGGATATGGTAATTTCTGGGTACTCAGTGTCGGGGTCCTCAGTTTTCAGCCAACTTGAAACAGATGAACAGAAAAGTACAGCAGAGAAATTGAAACAAACAAGAATAGAACTCGGTAGAACTGGATGGAACAAAGCAGACTATAGTTTGTGGAAGAAGACATTCATGGATAGTGGAAGCGAAATCGAACATGAAGCATTTCTTGCCTTTTGGTTGACAAGGTTTGTTTTTCCGGTCTCCTCTGTAATTCTCAGAGCTGTCTTTCCTATTGCAATACATTTAGCTCGAGGGACTAGAATTGCACTTGCACCAGCTGTACTTGCTGGCATTTATAGAGATTTGAGTTTGTTGAAAGAAAAGATTGTTGCTTTAGCACAATTAGATCATTTTGAGAATGAACAAGACAGTAGTGCATTAGTAATTACTTTACATTCACCGCTTCAGTTGGTCCAGATTTGGGCTTGGGAGAGGTTTCTAGAGTTGAGGCCAAAGCCTAACTTGATCCAACTTGGTGAGCCGAGATTCGCTCAATGGCACAAGACAATGCTTAGAGTTGAGAATGTGAGGACAGTTTTAGACTCAGCCGAAGAGAGTTTTGATTGGCGTCCGTATGCTAAAACTTTGAAAAATTGGAGTTTTCCTGAGTTTTATGCAGAAAAGGAAATGTGGGTATCGATTGATCATGGTGGTTGTGAAGAATTGGAGCCATTAGCTCTGTGCTTGAGGATTTCTGAGCTCATTGGTTGTGGCTATGTTGAGCATTACTTTCCACATCGAGTAGCAATGCAGTTTGGGTTGGACCAAGACCTTCCAGCTTGTGTTGCTCAAGTCAGTGATTACAGTAAGTCTATCAGTTATGCAAATTTGTATGTTCCACAGCGGCTTTATGAGGCTGATGTTACAACCCGATACCTGGAGTGGTGGAAGGAATCACTTCTCCATCTACAAGCTGCAAAAGAGGGTGTTCTGCTACGAAAAAGGATTTTCAGGAGTTCTGAGATAACCCGGAATAACAGATCAAAAAGAGCGAAGAGAGTAAACCATGTAAAGGATGGTTTTAGTTTCTCAAGTTCTAAGATGAAAACAAAAAAATCAGTGGTGACTTCAACACAAGAGAAGGAAGATGATAGTGATGCATCTAATTCTGCTGGATTACCTTCAAAAACGTTGCCGCTTAGTCTGATAATAAAGAAGGAAATTAATGAATCCCCTTTTCCTCCCGGTTTTCTGCCCAAAACTAATCTAATGGATGCAAGAAATTCAACTAGCAAGAGACATAGTGATGCTGGGAATGGACAGCTTGGTGATGGTTCTGTTGTGGAGAGAGAAGAGCTCATGGTTTCAGCAAGTGGTGATGGAGAACCCACCATGAGATCAGCTCATTTTCTCCAACCTACAGTGACCTCCATTGATGGGCAAGTGTTTGAGGTTCCTTCAGCTTATTTCTCCTCCATACCACCAACTTTTCAGCCAAAAAACTGGCCTTTGAAGGTCAATTTTTATGGGTGGAGATTACCACAGAAAGAATGGCGGAAATGGGTTGAAAAAATGGCATCTTTGCATGAACCCACATGGAAGAAAGCTGGAATACATGAAGCAATCTTGAATTCCATATATGAAATCAGAAAAAACACTGATTTGGTTCTTGGTCTGGCAGAGAAATGGTGTTCCGAGACAAAAAGTTTCATTTTTTCTTGGGGTGAAGCTACCATTACACTGGAGGATCTGATGATTCATGGCTACTCTGTCTTGGGTTCTCCAGTTTTCATTGCTTCTGATACAGAGGAGTTGAAGAAGAGAGAAGAGAGATTGAACCAAGCAAGACTGGAATTCAACAGAATCTCAACTAGGAGGGCACAACATTGCTTGTGGATGAAGAAATTCATTAACAGTGGGAGCGATGTCGAACACGAGGCATTTCTGGCCTTGTGGTTGTCAAGGTTTGTGTTTCCAATCACCAATTCTCTGATTTCACAACGTGTTTTTCCTATTGCGGTACATTTAGCTAGAGGGACTAAAATTGCACTTGCACCAGCTATTCTTGCTACAATTTACAGAGATTTGAGCATATTGAAAGAAAAAATTGCTGCTCTAACTAAGTTTAATAAGTCTGAGGTTGGAGATAGTAGATTAGCATTTACGATATGGTCACCATTTCAATTGGTGCAGATTTGGGCTTGGGAGAGGTTTATAAAGTTGAGGCCAAAGCCTAACTTGATCAAAATTGGTAAGACAAGATTTGCTAGATGGCACAAGATGATGATGATAGTTGAAAATGTGAGAAGGGTTCTAGACTCAGCCAAAGAAAACTTTGATTGGCGTCCTTACACCAAGTCTTTGAGGAATTGGAACTTGCCTGAATTTTATGTAGAAAAGGAAATGTGGGTGCTAGTTGATTCTGGTTTGTCTGAAGAATTTGAGTCGTTTGCACGTTGCTTGAGGATTTCTGAGCTTGTTGGTCTTGACTGTGTGGAGCAATATCTTCCCCATCGGGTAGCAATGCAATTTGGGATCGACCAAGACCTTCCAGCTTGTGTTTCTGGAGCCATCAAAACTGTTTCTACTGCATGGAGCAATTACATTAAGCCAATTGGTTGTGCAAATGTGTATGTTCCATCGCGGTTGTTTGATGCTGATGTTACAACTCGTTACTCGAAGTGGTGGAAGCAATCAGTGTCACGTTTGCGTAAGAGTCTTCTGCGACCAAAAAGGACTTTCAGAGTTTTTAAGATAACAAATAAGACATCAAAAAGAGTGAAGGGATTTCGTATAACTAGTTCTAAGATACAACCGAAGAGATTGAAAGGAACAATGGCAAGTAACTTTACAAAGAGCTTTAATATAACATCAAAGAAACTTGATGGAATCAAGAAAGGAGATGGTGCCTCTAGCAGTCATCCTAATTTTGCTTTAAAGAGTTCAGAAAAGCTGCCAGAGTTATCAAAATGGAGTATAAAAGACATCAATACCTCTGTCACTCTTGATTCTCCTCTAAAGCAAGCCGAAAAATCAGTGGAGATTTCAAAAGAAAAGGAGAAAGTTTGTGATGTGTTTGCTTCTGCTGGATTGCCTTCGGATAAGCTACCACCGAGTCAAATAGTACAGAAGAAACTTAATGATTCACCTGGTCCTCCTGATTTTCCTCCAAAATCTAATCTGGTGGAAGCAGAGGAATCAACTGATGAAGATGGTTTGACCATTTCAGAATCATTCAGAACTAGCAAGAGACATGATGCTGTTGGGAGTGGACAGCTTGGTGATGGTGAATCTCTAGGTAATTTGCAATCTTTTTCCTCTTTTATGGCAGATAAGGAAGTTACTAAATTTATTAATCCTTTGACAGTATTGATTGAAAACGTTACACTGAATGCAACTGTGGAAACTGGATTGGAGACTGCTAAGGAAGATGCAGATGCAACTGAAACAGGTAGTCCAAGTCGTGATATGGAGAGTTTCCAGGGCAGTGAAACAGATGACGATCAATATGAAGCTGAGATACAAGAATTGCAGATCGAAGAACGAGTTAGTGTGCTCGAGAAAATCTTTGCAGAGTTAAAAGCAAAAAGATGTGCCCGTAAATAACCTGTCTCTCCATCAGCAACAAAATGAATTTGCTCCTGTTTAACGGGTAACTGATATTCTAGATATAACACCTTTCTGGACAGGTTTTATCTTTGTCAAAAACACAAATATACTAAGTGAGCTTCACTTCAATGGAAGCTGATAGCCATTATTTTTGCTTTAATCATAATGGAAGAAGTATGACTTCCAGATGTGAGACACTGGTATTCTGCAATGAAATCACATATGAATTCACAGTAGTAAAGTTCGAGTTATATCCTTATTGTAGCATTAATTTTCAATGGAGAGATTACTGATTGCTTGAGCTGGTGATGCATGCTTTTTGCATTTTTGTTTTCCTTTTTGATTTCTGCTTTTATTTCTGGTTATCAATTCTAGACTGTCTAATGTCTGTAAATGCTCTGTTGACACCAACAGTATGCTAATAATCCTAGCCTTGAAGTTATTCTCTTTTAATTGATATCATGAGTCATTATACAACAATAATGTAGTTTATATCAGCATCAAAAGTTATGTATTTTGTTGTTATGGATCAAAACATTTCAGTTAAGACTGTTTTTGGAGCCGTTGTAAGTTATTGTACACTAGATTCACTATTTATAAGCTACAAAATTACTCACACATATGGGATGGATGTTTTAGTCCCTTCATGTACATGAGGCTTGATTATGATCACAAAATGATGAAATTGTACTGTATTATAATGATGAAATTGTACTGTATTATGATCACAAAATGATGAAATTATGACCATATTCTTGAAGGTCCCACGGTTGTTAGCAGAAAAATAACTAAAGTTATTGACCAGGTTAGATAAAAATTGATCCAGGTTAGAAAAATAACTAAAGTTATTTGGTGCCTTACAATAAACATTTTACTAGGATATGCGATGAATATACTTTCTGGTAATTGTGGGATCTACCCGAACCGAATCATAAAATGTCCAAACAAACTTCTAACATGTTTGGTATGGAATTTAATTTGGGACAATAATAATTCCAATTCTACTGTATTTGATATAAATAAGCCTCGTCAACAAGAAATTGAATATGGGTCATGTTCGTAAAGATGGTGAGCTTTATTTAGTAATATAAATTAAAGCCCAAATGTTTTGCATACATTATGGGTCGATATTGGTCTCACTTAAAGACCGACCCATATAGGTCCAAAAGAACTAAAAATAGGGGAGGGACTAAGGAGTGTTTTGATCTCCATTTTCTCTAGAATAGTATTTTTTGTTCCAATACTCTTTCTCATATGCTCACGATATTATACAGAATCTATACACCGTAGTGTGGGGGTTAGTAATTGGATTCCAGGCTAGCTAGTGGAAGAAACAGATTTCATTACATTGATTTGTTCACATCTATGTAGATGCTTAAAATGGTGACCTAGTGTAAACAGGTTGTTTTGTTTTGTGGGACATATACACCATGTGTTTCACAACAATGTTTGGGTCCTTCTGGTACCCCATATATATATATCTGGTTTTTTTTTTAATTCGACACAAATTGGATTAATGGTTTGTCCTGGCGAGATTAATGATTATAAGTTTTGAAATTTGTTAAATCATTTTTATGTTTTATGTTTTTTTTTTTCCTTTTAATTTATTAGAATTAAAATAATATGGAAGAAAAGATAACCCTTTTTTAAATATCGAATAGCAAATATATATATAATATTTCAGTTTTAAGCTATGATGTATTATCAATTTATAAATTCATAGTTTCAAAAAGAAAATTAAAAAAATAATAATAAAAGCATATAAATATAATTACAAATGAGCCAAACTCAGTTAGGCTAAACCAAAATTTGTAACTTAATTTTATAAGTTCAACATATCTACGATTCATGTGTTCTTATTATCTAGACCTTTGTAAACTATAAGTATTCCCACGTCAATTAATGATATCATTTTAGTTTGAATCCATTGACTCAAGACATATCAATTGATACATGTCATTGCTAGACTGCTAGTTACAGAAAATAGGGTATATTGTGGGACCTATTTTGGCAATATAAAGTGTAAGGTCCAGTTCCAAAAAAAAAATCAAACTTAGAATCAAAACCTAAACACATGACCTAAGATCTAGTTAGATAGGCCTAAGTCCAAGCCCAAGCCCAAGTTAAACTTACCTTGCAATCAGATTTGTTTAAAGATTTAACAAAAAAAAAAAAAAACACTTGGCAAGTTTGGGTGATGTGTGGCAAAAACAGGCGGTGGCATGTGGAAATCAAGTGAGTTAAGTGGCAAAAAAAATAAAAATAAAAAATAAAAAATAAATATAAATAAAAATAAAAATCAGAAAAAGAAAACTAAGAGAGAAAAAAAAAATCAGATAGGTGAGAGAAGTGCCACTCGCCAACAGCCCCAAAAGAAAGGAAAAAAAAATAGAGTCAAAGAAAAGAAGAAAAAGAAACGAGAGAGATCAGATCTATGTGCGTTAGAGAGAGAGATAGAATATGAGATTGTGAGAGAAGACAGGTGCAGCAGGAGAGATATATTTGGTGGATCCAGGAAGTGATGAATTCGGACGGAACCCCATTCCCAGAACAGATTTCAGCAACTGAGTACAGTAAGTGGATTAATACCATTTTATAAATTCAGTTATGTTTAATTACATAGAGGAAATTGAGTAATTAGTTTACAATTTTAATTATTAAGCTGAGATTAAAGTTGCTATTATAGAAAATCCAGATTTTAGATGAAGTTGAGTATCTTGATAGAAGATAGAAAGAAAAGAATATGTGAGAAAAGAATGAAGAAAGAGAGACAGATCAGGTGAGAGAGATAGAGACAGTGAGAAGAAGAAGATGAAATATGGTCCAGCTGTAGAGATATATATGTACAACATATTGGATACAGATAAGTGATTAGTTAATTTATGATATTTGAAATACAATAGTTATTAGGTTTCCCATATGAATCCTAAATTGAATTTTATGCATTTTAGAATAGATATAGAAGGAGGAGATGGGTTTAGAAACGGAACCCATCCTCTATACGGATTTGAGCATGGAGTACAGTGAGTAGAGTCCTGTTCTAATTTATAATTAAGTTGTGTGCTTTTAAATTAATCATTAGAGTTGATTATTTAGAATTGCTTAAACAAATGATTTATTCACTTGTTTAAGTTAACAGATTTCCAGGTTTTGGACATGATACTAGAAAAAGAAGCTGATATTAGAATTCATAATAGATTTATAGAAGAATCTACATGGTTTATTAAGAAGCAACGGATAAATAGAGAATAAAGATTTTCCTTCTAAAAATGAGAAATGAAAATATGGTCCAGCTGTAGAGATATATATGTACAACATATTGGATACAGATAAGTGATTAGTTAATTTATGATATTTGAAATACAATAGTTATTAGGTTTCCCATATGAATCCTAAATTGAATTTTATGCATTTTAGAATAGTATTTTTTGTCCCAATACTCTTTCTCATATGCTCACGATATTATACAGAATCTATACACCGTAGTGTGGGGGTTAGTAATTGGATTCCAGGCTAGCTAGTGGAAAAAACACATTTCATTACATTGATTTGTTCACATCTATGTAGATGCTTAAAATGGTGACCTAGTGTAAACAGGTTGTTTTGTTTTGTGGGACATATACACCATATGTTTCACAACAATGTTTGGGTCCTTCTGGTACCCCATATATATATATCTGGTTTTTTTTTTAATTCGACACAAATTGGATTAATGGTTTGTCCTGGCGAGATTAATGATTATAAGTTTTGAAATTTGTTAAATCATTTTTATGTTTTATGTTTTTTTTTTTCCTTATAATTTATTAGAATTAAAATAATATGGAAGAAAAGATAACCCTTTTTTAAATATCGAATAGCAAATATATATATATATATATATATATATATATATATAATATTTCAATTTTAAGCTATGATGTATTATCAATTTATAAATTCATAGTTTCAAAAAGAAAATTAAAAAAATAATAATAAAAGCATATAAATATAATTACAAATGAGCCAAACTCAGTTAGGCTAAACCAAAATTTGTAACTTAATTTTATAAGTTCAACATATCTACGATTCATGTGTTCTTATTATCTAGACCTTTGTAAACTATAAGTATTCCCACGTCAATTAATGATATCATTTTAGTTTGAATCTATTGACTTAAGACATATCAATTGATACAAGTTATTGTTAGACTACTAGTTACAGAAAATAGGGTATATTGTGGGACCTATTTTGGCAATATAAAGTGTAAGGTCCAGTTCCAAAAAATTTTCAAACCTGAAATCTAAACCTAAACACATAACCCAAGATCCAGTTAGATAGGCCCAAGCCCAAGCCCAAGTTAAACTTACCTTGCAATCAGATTTGTTTAAAGATTTAACAAAACAAAAAAGGAGGACACGTGGCAAAGTTGGGTGATGTGTGGCAAAAACAGGCGGTGGCATGTGGAAATCAAGTGGAAATCAAGTGGCAAACAAAAAAAAAAAAAAAGAAGAAGAAATAGAAAGGAAGAGATCAGACCTGGGTGGGTGCGGGAGAAAAATGGCCACTCGCCAAGAGCCCCAAAAGAGAAAGAAAACTAAGAGAAGGAAAAAAAAAAAAAAAAAAACATAAATAGAGAGTCAAAGAAAGGAAGAAAAGAAAGAAGAAAAAGAAACGAGAGAGATCAGATCTATGTGCGTTAGAGAGAGAGAGAGAGAGAGAGAGAATATGAGATTGTGAGAGAGGACAGGTGCAGCAGGAGAGATATATTTGGTGGATTCAGGAAGTGATGAATTCGGACGGAACCCAATTCCCAGACCAGATTTCAGCAACTGAGTACAATAAGTGGATTAATACCATTTTATAAATTCAGTTATGTTTAATTACATAGAGGAAATTGAGTAATTAGTTTACAATTTTAATTATTAAGCTGAGATTAAAGTTGCTATTATAGAAAATCCATATTTTAGATGAAGTTGAGTATCTTGATAGAAGATAGAAAGAAAAGAATATGTGAGAAAAGAATGAAGAAAGAGAGACAGATCAGGTGAGAGAGATAGAGACAGTGAGAAGAAGAAGATGAAATATGGTCCAGCTGTAGAGATATATATGTACAACATATTGGATACAGATAAGTGATTAATTAATTTGTGATATTTGAAATACAATAGTTATTAGATTTCCCATATGAATCCTAAATTGAATTTTATGCATTTTAGAATAGATATAGAAGGAGGAGATGGATTTAGAAACGGAACCCAGCCTCTATGCGGATTTGAGCATGGAGTACAGTGAGTAGAGTCCTGTTCTAATTTATAATTAAGTTGTGTGCTTTTAAATTAATCATTAGAGTTGATTATTTAGACTTGCTTAAACAAATGATTTATTCATTTGTTTAATTTAACAGATTTCCAGGTTTTGGACATGATATTAGAAAAAGAAGCTGCTATTAGAATTCATAATAGATTTATAGAAGAATCTACATGGTTTATTAAGAAGTAACGGATAAATAGAGAATAAAGATTTTCCTTCTAAAAATGAGAAATGAAAAGAATAAGACAGATTTCCATATTTTATCATCTTAGTTATTTATGAGAACCTTCAGTATGGAACGGAATATTGATTTATGTTTTTAAAAAGAAAGTATATACAAGAGATATATATATATGTAAAAGTATAGTTTACAGTTTTCAAAAGTTATTCAGAATTTTAGTTACCAGATATGTACCCATCCCTAGCAGTATCATATTAATATTATTGGCCTCTGGGGCTACTCTGCACGTTTGATCAGCGTTTATGTTAGATTAATAGTTCTGCACGGGTGAATAGATATCACTGTGTATGTGAGATGTGTATTTCCCCGTACTCTGCTTGTGCATTGAGATGCTTTGCCACATACGTGAGATATTTCCCCTAGGTACTAGTTTGGTATAAAGTTTTCAGATTTTATATGATGATATATCAGAATAACTGACTTTATATTATATGTTATCTTTTATCAAAGAAGAAACTATTTTATTATATAGAATGGTAAAGAAACATAGTTTGTAAGTTCAGATTTGTCAAAGATTTCAATTGTGCTTTTACTTGAATAAGAGTTTGTAAATATGCGGTTTTTGTTTTGGACTTTATAAAATTACGGTGTAATGTGATTTCTATTTATTTATAAAAAGATAACGAATTTTAGTTGATAAAAAGCCATCCTGTGTTTTGCATTGTTTTTCTAGAATGAACTACGAGGGCTTTGATCCTTATTGAATATAAGGTACGTAAGCGTTTGGGTTGTAAATCCCAAACTCAAGCCCACCAGAGAAAAAAAAAGATAAGATTCTCACACGATTCCCTCGTACTCAAGATAGAAGTCGGGGTGGGTCTTGCCATAAAGTCTTCAAAATTTTGGAGTGAAATCATTATCAAGGAAATTTCATGCAACTTCTATGTACAAACCAGAGGTCATTGTCTATCATTTTCCCAAAATTGACAATTTTTACTTTCATTTTTGAGCTTTCTCTTTTAGGTGGTATTTTCTGATCCTATTAATTTATAATTTTAAGCAGAAATTTCTTTGTCATATATGTTGGCAGCTGTGTGTTTTTTTAAGCTTTAATAAAGATCAAGTCAATGGAGTGTTATCAAAACTCTCAGGAATTCATTCTGTCAAAATATTGTGCGATGAATTTTGGTAGTGTGTATTTCATGTTTCTTTTTGTATGCTCGGAGACATTTCTTTTTAAAAGAATTTGATTTTTTTGTGGGTGGTAAATGCACTGTTGCAAAATACATTTTGGTAGCTGTTGAATTTGTAGAGCTGAGCATACATATTATTTTATAGGAGATCATTGAATTACATTGATCAGTTAACATATTACTCTTCACTGAAAACTTTTGTAATCCAACCAATTGTGAAGAGATAATAGTTGTGTCTTAAGAAGTATTGATTATACACACACTAAATTTCTTTGAACTCACTGATTTCTTATTGTCTTTGAAATTCCTTTGGTACCTAAAGCCACCGGCGAAAAAAGAAAAGAATTAAAAAAAAGAGACTGTTCAAGTTTATTTGTTAAAGTTTTAGAGGCAGCCCATATAACATTGTAAAGTGTTTGGTGTACGAATGTGTTTGATAAAAGGCCTAAAAGAAAAATAGAGTATGAGAAGCTTTTAAGAACTTCATTAATGGAGGCTATCACTGTATATGGCTTCACAATGTAAAGTGTTTGGTGTACAGTATAATAATATAAAAAAGAGAATGTGTTTGATAAAAGGCCTAAAAGAGAATCTGTTTGATAAAAGAGAATAAAAGGGCCATATAATATAACAATATAAAAAAGAGAATGTGTTTGATAAAAGGCCTAAAAGAAAAACAGAGTATGAGAAGCTTTAATTTAGAAGTTATAATTAATTTACGTAATTAAATTTATCTTCCATTGGACTCAAATAAACAATTTCTCAACTATAAATAAAATTAAAATTAAAATAAATATATCGTAACTAAAGGAGCCTCAACTTCTTTTTTTTCAACTCTTACTTCCAAGAGCCTCAACATCCTTTTTATTTATTTAATTCAAATTAAAAATTTTAAATAATTGTTTTATTGACTTTTCTTTAAATTCCATTACGCTATGTAATTAATGAATACTGATTGTGATTTTTCACATATTAAATTGTAATTAACTTTTAGTAGTTTTAGAGCTGTTATTTTAATTTATTTAAACTTTGTTACATTTTGCAACTTTTTATTGATTGCTGTTATGGTCTAAAGTTTTATATTTTCATAGGTGAAATTCAATTACATTTATTATTCAATTCGAAGAAGTCAATTATATATTAACAATAGCGTTATAGCAATTATGTTTCAATAAATTTATATAGTTTTTTTTTTTTTTTTTTTTTTTTTTTTTTTTGCATAATTAGTAGAAATATAACTTAATGCAAGCTTAGATGTGTACATTAGATGTGTTCAAAAGTATTGACAAATGGACAAGATGAAGTTGATCCGGTGGTATACCCATCACACATGCATCAAGAATTGAGGTTGAAGGTTCGAGCCCTTCCCTTCACAAAAAAACCCCGAATTTAAGTAATTGTGTAATATTTAAAATTAAAAAAAATTAATGATAAATGTGCAACAATTAATGGTTATGGTCCTTATGGATGAATTGAAAATTGTAACAATTGTACAACGATTAATGGTTATTGTGCAACAATTGTAAATTATATATATATAAAACAATTGTAAATATATTATTTTTAAAAAATAATAATTTATGAATGAAATTAAAACTTCAGTTTTATAATAATAATAATAATATATTATTTTTAAAGCTTGCCTTTTCTCAAAAAATAATAATAATAACAAATTTATTCAAATATAATAATAATAAATTTATTATTATTATTATTATTATTATTATTATTATTTCAATATTTTAATATGTTTTAATTAAGCCCTCAATAAAAAAAAAAAAAAAAAAAAATTATGCCTCCACTATTGCATACGTAGTTGTGTTATAACATTTTAGAAAAAATGTATATTAGGATTTTAAGTTAAAAGGTATTCTATAATTTATAAAATATAATATGGTTATATTAAAAATCTTAATATTTAAAAAAAAAAAAAACTCAAAAACATATATTTAGTGCTTAAAACAAAAAATATCTATTTAGAAAAACTTAAGATTTGAATTTCTCATAATCTCATATTAGTTTACTTATTCAAAAGCTCTACTAGGAAAACAATCAAATTAAACAATGCAAAAAGATTTGAAAGGAGCTTACAATAATAATAATAAACATTTTCAGTCCGTAGAGAAAATTTTCCAAAAGTACACTTGCTACCATCCGGCAAGATAGACAACCAAGCTAAATTCAGTGAAGCATTTGAAACTTGATGGTTAATTTTTTGTATATATAAATAGAATTAAAAAAAAATAAAAAATAAAAAAAAATAAAAAAAAAAAAAACTCGTCCTTTGTGAGATCATGATGTCATTGTATTTTTCAAAAAATTATTTTACACAGAATTTGGTAGGATTATTGGTGTAATGAGATTGTTAGAGCCATTTATTTTTCTGGAAATATGACATTGTTGAACTACTTGAACTTATCGAAATTATTTTAAAAAAAAATTGATAACCACTTAATTAATTACAAGGCTTCAACTTCAAAGCATCATGATTCATGTATTAATGGAAAAGAAGTGCTTGGTTTCGTACATTCGTTGAGAGTTGAGACGAGTACAATATATACAGCATCTATAATCTATGTAGTAAAATGGAAAAGGGTGGACCTTCATTAATGGCACTTTTGTAATAAAATGAAGGGGAAATTTCACATAAGTCCTGATTTTGTCATATTTTTACACGTTGTTATCATATTAGTAACTTTAATCCCTTATTTTTTTTCAAAATATATCACTTTAGTCCACTTGACTAAATTAGTAACGGTCAACTGTGACAGAACTTGTTAAAGTATAAATTTGCCCTTATCATCATTAAATTAAGCTTAAATAAAGATTTTACACTCAAACTTATTACAATTTTACATCTTAAAAATATATTTAAAACATTAAAATAAGAAAATTAAAATATTTATTATATATATATTATTAACTAAACAAAATAAAATATAAATGTAGTAATGAACTAACTAAATTAATATTAATATCAAAATTAGTTAGTAATAAACTAACTAAATTAAAAATAAAATAAAAAATAAAAAAATATTAAATTCATTTTTATAAATTATAAAAAAAAAATGTTAGAAAAATGGAGGAGGCGCCTCTTCCTGTTTTTATATCTTACTTTTTACATTTTTTTAAAACAAAATAACATTTTAGCTTATATATTCTATAATTAAAAATACTTTTTACAATATCTCACGTCCAACATAATATATATGAGATATTTCATGTCTTACATGAAATATTGCATATAGCGGATATTTCATACCCAATATGACATACATGAGATATTTCATTCTCAAGAACAAAACCAACCGATTGCAAAGAAGAAAGTGAAGATAGAAACCGGTATAGTTTATAAATCCCACTTTCTATGCTCAGCACCAAGAATGTTTCCACCAAAAGTAACAAAGAAAAGAAGTAAAATAGTAAATACATACATGCAATAGGAGAAGTGGTAGCAGAAGAGATGATGGCAATCGACGAAGTTGTAGCGATGAACCGTAGTCGACGGAAGCAAAATGAGAGATTGAGAGAGTGAGTGAAGTCAGACACATTTAAGGATTTAGGGTTCGGTTTTAAAGTTAAAAAGAATTATATATGCTTAGTAAAATAGAAACAATTTTTTTTTTTTTTTTTTTGTAAACAAGGGTATTTTAGACAATATAATTTACACTTGGTTAAAAACAATAACATAACTATTTTTGATTAAAAACAATAATCCATTAAGTGGTTAGATTATTTTTTACAATTTTCATTAAAAATCAAACAGCCTAGTTTGAACAATAAGTAAGAAACCACCTACAATTAGTTGACCTTTAGTTTGATTTTATTTAAATCTTATATTACAATTTGAATCCTTTAAATAAACTGAATAAAAAAGAAATATAATAAAAAATGTACTAATAAATAAAATTAATTTCTTAAAATAATAATTCTTATATCATAAATAAAAAATTAAAAATATTAACCAAATAAATAAATAAAAAAACTCCTCTTCAATCACCATTAATAACATCAATTAAAGAAAACAAAATCGAAAACTTAGATCTTCATCTTCTTCTTTATCAATCACCCTCAGCATTTTCTTCCTTCAAAATTTCAAATCCTCATCAATTAAAACAAAACCAAAAAATCAAAGAAAACAATAATAAAAAAAAAATAAATAAATCAAGTATTGGATAGCATCAATTACGTATCTTCGTGAAGATCTGGTCAGGAGAAAAAAAAAACATTTAATTCATCAAAAAAGAAACTGCTAGTAGTCAAACAAGAAAAAAGATGCCAAAAATAACATTAACATACAAAAAGGAGAGAGAAAACCATAAATAGCCATAACACTTATCATACTTTTGTTTTTAACCACTTTTGAATTTTTAATTGTTAATAACCACTTTTTTAAAAAAAATTCAGTTTAATACCATAAATTACTAGAGTACCCCTGAAAATAGTGTTTTTTAAACCTCGAAACAAACTTGAAATCACGACTAAATTCAGTTTAGTACCATAAATTACTAGAGTACCCTTGAAAATAGTGTTTTTTAAACCTCGAAACAAACTTGAAATCACGACTAAATTGAAATACACAAACTTGAAATCATGCCTAAATGGAAATATTCAAACTTGAAATCATGCCTAAAATAGAAATATTCAAACTTGAAATCTGGACTAAATTGAAATTTGGCTTAGGTTTTTTTTCCCCTCTTTCTTCTTCCTTTTCTTCTTCCTCAGATTCAAATTAGGTTTAGGTTTTTTTGATTTCTCCTTTTTATTGCAGATCACGTCATCGGAATCGTCGCCGAACAGCCATCGACGTCGCCTGGACCAGCGACGGTCACGACCAGCGGTGCACGAAACCCTGGTCGTCGCACGAACCAGCGCTGGTTCGTGCGACGACCAGGTGTTCGTGCGCCGCTAGTCGTGACCGTCGCTGGTCCAGGTGACGTCGATGGCTGTTCGGCGACGTCGATGGCTGTTCGGCGACAATTCCGGCGACGGGCGACGGGATGGAGAGGAGAAAGAGAGAGATGACCGGGAGAGAGAGCAGAGGAGAGAGAAGGTGAAAGAGAGAAACAGTGGTTTTGGGGAGGTTTTTATATGAGGGCATTTGAGTAATTTCTCAAAAACATGGTTAAAAACAATTAAAAGTATGCATGTGGTTAAAAAAGAAAATCCCATAAGTAAATGGGTCAGTTTTGGCAATTTCCACAAAAAAGGAAGAACCCTCAATTTTAGAAAGCTGTTCAGATTTTAATCAAAATAAATATAGCAGCTTTATTTCAATATATATATATATATATATATATATATATATATATATATACATACATACACGGAAATTATCCTATCAGTGCGCACTGATAGAATTATATAAGGATTTTAAATATGAGCCACTCGTTTTACATATTTTGACTTGGTATGTATGCACTTGTCATATCACTATTATAAATTAGTAGCTCATATTCAATATCCTGATAAAGTTATATCAGGATGCACTAATAGGAACGGGACCATATATATATATATATATAGCAGCTTTAGCTTATAATAAATGAAAGGGCAAACTCTGAAAGGATCCCTATATTTTCATGAAATACCACCCTTCTGTTGTTTGTAAATTGATCAAAATGTTTTCTAACCTTTTATGAAATATCAAAACCATCTTTCAAGTGGACGCCTATTAATCCTCCATCATATTGACCAAATAATTTAATATTTTTATAAAGAAATCAAATCGAGGAAATTTTAAAATAGTCTTTATAATTTCATAAAATACCGAACAATTCCTTATATTATAAAATATATGATTTCATTCATAATACGTATTGATACGAGCCCTGTGCTGTCACATAATAAAGAAATAACGATGTGCCTCTGTTATCTATTATAGCTTTTAGCATAGTGGTTAGTGCTTAATCCTAAAAAAATTAATGGATGGTAATAACATAACCTTGTGGTTGTTTTTCAAAATTGAAGAATTAAAGTGGTACACACTTAAAACATTAGGGACCATTTATGTCAATCTTTAAACAAAAAACGAAAATGGTATTTTGTGTAACCATAGGGGCAATTTTGAAATTTCCCATGAATATGAAGAAGAGCAGGGAGTCGGGGACAGTGCAAATACTGTCACACGTCATATCTCTCTCTCTCTCTCTCTAAACTTTCCCTGCAAGCAAGCCTCAGGACACCATTGTCATTGTGGCCTCCTGCATTTCAAATCCAATACCCTCATATAATTTTTAGTTCATTTAATCTCACATTTTTCCGCTTTATACACTAAAAAAAAAAAAAGAATTTTTTTTGTTTTCTCATCACACTGTTGTTTGAAGCCCAGATTTTGGCATAAACGAAGCTCCTTTTTGATATAGAAACACACACAACACAACCCACAAACCCATTTTTTCATGGAGGGCTTGTCAGAATCAGATGTGGGTATTGTAGAGAGAGGAGAGCTGATGGTTTCTCCAAGTGGCGATGGAGAACCTACCATGAGAGTAGCCCATTTTCTGCAACCTACAGTGACCTCCATTGAAGGGCCAGTGTTTGAGCTTCCTTCAAGCTGTTTCTCCTCCTTACCACATACTTTTGAGCCAAAAAAATTGGCCTTTGAAGCTAGCATTCCATGGATGCTCATCACCTCAAGACGACTGGAAAATTTGGGTAGGAAAAATGGCTTCTTTGCATGAATCTACTTGGAAAAAAGCAGGTATTTATGAAGCAATCTTGAATTCCACTTATTCAATCCAAAGAAACCATGATTTGGTTCTTGGTCTTGCAGAGAAATGGTGTCCTGAGACAAAAAGTTTCATTTTATCTTGGGGTGAAGCTACTATTACACTGGAGGATATGGTAATTTCTGGATACTCAGTGTCGGGTCCTCAGTTTTCAGCCAACTTGAAACAGATGAACAGAAAAGTACAGCAGAAAAATTGAAACAAACAAGAATAGAACTCGGTAGAACTGGATGGAACAAAGCAGACTATAGTTTGTGGAGGAAGACATTCATGGATAGTGGAAGCGAAATCGAACATGAAGCATTTCTTGCCTTTTGGTTGACAAGGTTTGTTTTTCCGGTCTCCTCTGTAATTCTCAGAGCTGTCTTTCCTATTGCAATACATTTAGCTAGAGGGACTAGAATTGCACTTGCACCAGCTATACTTGCTGGCATTTATAGAGATTTGAGTTTGTTGAAAGAAAAGATTGTTGCTTTAGCTCAATTAGATCATTTTGAGAATGAACAAGACAGTAGTGCATTAGTAATTACTTTACATTCACCACTTCAGTTGGTCCAGATTTGGGCTTGGGAGAGGTTTCTAGAGTTGAGGCCAAAGCCTAACTTGATCCAACTTGGTGAGCCGAGATTTGCTCAATGGCACAAGACAATGCTTAGAGTTGAGAATGTGAGGACAGTTTTAGACTCAGCTGAAGAGAGTTTTGATCGGCATCCATATGCTAAAACTTTGAAAAATTGGAGTTTTCTGAGTTTTAGGCAGAAAAGAAATGTGGGTATCGGTTGATCATGGTGGCTGTGAAGAATTGGAGTCATTAGCTCTGTGCTTGAAGATTTCTGAGCTCATTGGTTGTGGCTATGTTGTGCATTACTTTCCACATTGAGTAGCAATGCAGTTTGGGTTGGACCAAGACCTTCCAGCTTGTGTTGCTCAAGTCAGTGATTACAGTAAGTCTATCAGTTATGCAAATTTGTATGTTCCACAGGGGCTTTATAAGGCTGATGTTACAACCCGATACCTGGAGTGGTGGAAGGAATCACTTCTCCATCTGCAAGCTGCAAAAGAGGGTGTGCTGCTACGAAAAAGGATTTTCAGGAGTTCTGAGATAACCCGGAATAACATATCAAAAAGAGCGAAAGAGTAAACCATGTAAAGGATGGTTTTAGTTTCTCAAGTTCTAAGATGAAAACAAAAAAATCAGTGGTGACTTCAACAGAAGAGAGGAGGATGATAGTGATGCATCTAATTCTGCTGGATTTCCTTCAAAAACGTTGCCGCGTCGTCTGATAATAAAGAAGGAAATTAATGAATCCCCTTTTCCTCCCGGTTTTCTGCTCAAAACTAATCTAGTGGATGTAAGAAATTCAACTAGCAAGAGACATAGTGATGCTGGGAATGGACAGCTTGATGGTTCTGTTGTTGAGAGAGAAGAGCTCATGGTTTCAGCAAGTGGTGATGGAGAACCCACCATGAGATCAGCTCATTTTCTCCAAACTACAGTGACCTCCATTGATGGGCAGGTGTTTGAGCTTCCTTCAGCTTATTTCTCCTCCATACCACCAACTTTTCAGCCAAAAAACTGGCCTTTGAAGGTCAACTTTTATGGGTGGAGATTACCACAGAAAGAATGGCGGAAATGGCATCTTTGCATGAACCCACATGGAAGAAAGCTGGAATACATGAAGCAATCTTGAATTCCACATATGAAATCAGAAAAAACACTGATTTGGTTCTTGGTCTAGCAGAGAAATGGTGTTCCGATACAAAAGGTTTCATTTTTTCTTGGGGTGAAGCTACCATTACACTGGAGGATCTGATGATTCATGGCTACTCTGTCTTGGGTTCTCCAGTTTTCATTGCTTCTGATACAGAGGAGTTGAAGAAGAGAGAAGAGAGATTGAACCAAACAAGAATGGAATTCAACAGAATCTCAACTAGGAGGGCACAACATTGCTTGTGGATGAAGAAATTCATTAAAGTGGGGGCGATGTCGAACATGAGGCATTTCTGGCCTTGTGGTTGACAAGGTTTGTGTTTCCAATCACCAATTCTCTGATTTCACAATGTGTTTTACCTATTGCGGTAAATTTAGCTAGAGGGACTAAATTGCACTTGCACCAGCTATTCTTGCTACAATTTACAGAGATTTGAGCTTATTGAAAGAAATAATTGCTGCTCTAACTAAGTTTAATAGTCTGAGGTTGGAGATAGTAGATTAGCAGTTACTATATGGTCACCATTTCAATTGGTACAGATTTGGGCTTGGGAGAGGTTTATAAAGTTGAGGCCAAGATGGTCACATTTTCAATTGGTACAGATTTGCTAGATGGCACAAGATGATGATGATAGTTGAATATGTGAGAAGGGTTCTAGACTCAGCCAAAGAAAACTTTGATTGGCATCCGTACACCAAGGCTTCGAGGAAGGAAGTTGCCTGAATTTTATGTAGAAAAGGAAATGTGGTTATCGCCGGTTGATTCTGGTTTGTCTGAGGAATTTGAGTCATTTGCTCGATGCTTGATGATTGCTGAGCTAGTTGGTCTTGACTGTGTGGAGCAGTACCTTCCCCATCGGGTAGCAATGCAATTTGGGATCGACCAATTCCTCCCAGCTTGTGTTGCTCGAGCCAACAAGACTGCTTCTATTGTGTGGAGCAAGTACATTAAGTCAATTGGTTGTGCAAATTTGTATGTTCCATCCCGGTTGTTTGAGGCTGATGTTACAACTCGTTACTCGGAGTGGTGGAAGCAATCAGTGTCGCGTCTGCAATGTGCAAGAAAGGGTGTTTTGCAACCAAAAAGGACTTTCAGAGTTTTTAAGATATCACATAAGAAGACATCAAAAAGAGCGAAGGGATTCCATTTCACTAGTTCTAAGATACAATCAAAGAAACTTGATGGAATCAAGAAAGGAGATTGTGCCTATAGTAGTCATCCTAGTTTTGCTTTCAAGAGTTCTGAAAAGCTACTAGAGTCAAATGGAGGAAAAAAGACATTGATGCCTCTGTCACTCATGATTCTCCTCAAAAGTAGGCCAAAAAATCAGTGGAGATTTCAAAAGAAAAGGAGAATGTTTGTGATGTGTTTGCTTCTACTGGATTGCCTTTGGAGATGCTACCACCGAGTCAAATAGTACAGAAGAAACTTGATCTGGCAGTAGCAGAGGAAACAAGTGAGGAAGATGATATGACCATTGCAGAATTATTGAGATCTAGAAAGAGATGTAATGCTGTTGGGAGTGGACAGCTTGGTGAGGGTGAATCTCTGGGTAATTTGCAATTTTTTTCCTCTTTAATGACAGATAGGGAGGTTAATAAATTTATTGATCCTTTGACAGCATCGATTGAAAACGTTACACTGACTGCAACCGTGGAGTGGATCGGAGACTGCTAAGAAAGATGCAGATGCAACTGAAACCGTTAGTCCAAGTCATGATATGGAGAGGTTCCAGGGCTGTGAAAGTGATGGCAATCAATATGCAGCTGAGACACAAGAATTGCAGCTCGAAGAACGGGTTAGTAGTCTCGAGAGAATCACATATGAATGCACAGTAGATTACTGATTGCTTGAGTTGATGATGATGCATGCTTTTTGCATTTGTTTTTTCCTTTTTTCTGCTTCAGAAGTGTTTGTTCATTTCTGGTTATCAATTCTAGATTGTATGTAAATGCTGTGTTGCAACTAACAGTATGCTAAAAATCCAAAGGCAGACAACTTCCTTTTGAAGTTATTGCCTGGACTTCTGTCTCTGCTGGCCTGATATCTTGAGTCATTATACAATAATTATGTAGTTTATATCAGCATCAAAAGTTTGTATTTTGTTCTTATGGATCGAAAATTGATCCCTAGTAGAATCTTTTTCATACTTTATAAGCTACAAAATTACTCACACATATGAGATGTATTTATTTGTCCTTTCATGTATATGAGACTTGATTTAGCCTTTGTTAGCTCTGAAGAACCGGCTGGAAATTCTAAAAACCATTTGGCTAGGCAGGCAGTACAGTAGTTTCGAGCCAGACGTGATTGTGCTCATGATGAGTTAATTGATTAGATATATCCAAGCTGTGGCTACGTTGATGAACAATCCTGATTGATCATACAGTTGAGTTTGATTGTTCAACACCGTTTGTGATGATCATCAGATTATTATGAAATCATTGGTGGAAGGTCTAGTCTGATATGATAGTCAGTATTTAACAAACTAAGAAGAGTTAGTGCAATGTTAGTCAGCACATTGTGTAAGGAAATAGCCACGCCAGCTAATTCTGTTTAGCACTAGAGCTTCAGCTTATTGAGTTAGGAAACTACTCAATAAAAGAGAAAACTTTTCCTTAGATTCTTCTTCAGTTTTCTCTCGTTTACTATCTGGGATTTTCTCGGGAAAATCCATATTCAAATGGTATCAAAGCTAAAATCGCACACTTCCACATCACCTGCGCAAGCAGATCTCTCATAGTTCTCTTCGACTACAGGATCACGTTTTATGCATCCAATGAAGTTCGAGTTAACTGTGAAAATCGTCCACAACAACTTTCTTCTCTGGAGGCAGCAAGTTCTAGCTGCAATTAAAGGTACCTAACTGTCTCTTCTAGTTTATAAATCCTAACACAGAGATTCCTAGAAAGAAGAAACCTGACCGTTCTGATGATGAAATCTTTCTTGATTTTGAGCAACAAGACCAAATTCTTCTTTGCTGGCTTCTGTCCTCTATTAGTCAAGATTTAATGCCTCAGTTAGTTGGTTGTTCAACTGCATGTGAGGCATGGCATGCTGTTGAAAGGCTTTTTACTTCACAGTCGAGCCAATGTTTCGCAATTGAAACTGCAACCTCAAACCTTGAAGAAATCTGGTTCAATTATGACTGAGTATTTGATCAAGAAGAAAACTCCTATTCTGATTATATTTTGTCTGAGGAAGATAAAATAATGAACATTCTAGGAGAATTAGGAGTTGAATATGATTCATTTGTAGTTCCTATTACTTCTATGCCTAGAAACTTTTCAATGCCTGAAATCACAGCATTATTGTTGACTCATACAACATTCTCAAACTGAGATGTTGAGTGTCAATTTGGCATATCTAATAATCAAGGTTTCAATCAAAATAAGAGAGGAAATACATGAATACAATCAGGTTCTGGAAGAGGTAATTTTGAAGGTAACTTTGGACAAAATCAGGTTCTAGATTGTATGTAAATGCTGTGTTGTAACTAACAGTATGCTAACAATCCAAGGCAGACAACTTCCTTTTGAAGTTATTGCAGGACTTCTTTCTCTTCTTGCTTGATATCTTGAGTCATTATACCGCAATAATGCAGTCAAATGTTGAAGCTTGGACTGAAGAGATTCGTGGTAGAGTTGTCTGTGATGTCTGTGGTGATTCCTCCATTGGACCTGAAGACCATGTTCTTAAAGGTCCCCTCTGTCTCTGTCTCTGTGATTCCATAATTTTGTGATTTTATTTTTTGGGGATTTTATGTTGTTTGATTATTTTTTCCAGCTGGGTTTGGCCTTTTTCTTGTGATTTTTCATGGGTTGGTGATCATAATCTGTTAGTTGCCAAAGTTTGTTGCTTTATGCTAATCGGTGTTAGTTGAGTTTGGTTTGTCATTTTGAGTTGTGGTTTCTCATAAATTGTTCCTGTGTTTGACAATTTATGAAAGTCAAAAATAAAGTTCACAATCAAATAAAAGGTTTCACCTGTCTTCCAATGACCACAATTCATGAAAAGCCCAATATTTAATTGGATCTATTTACAAAAACCAAATTGTACAAGTGGGCTTGGTTAAACCAAAATTGAAGAACCCAATTCCAAGTCAACATCTCAGTCCATACTGATACAGTTGAGTTGCTTTTTGTTGGAACTTCTAACTGATTCCAGAGCTAATCTAACCAAAGTTGACTGTGAATAGTGATCAACAACCCGGCAAGATTTTTTGTTTCTCCACTCAATAAAGCTGAAGTGACAGCTTTGTTGATTTCTCCATTCAACCAAAGTTGATTGTGAGGTGAGCTTAATTTTTCTTGACTTTGTGTCCAACAACCAAAGTTTACTATAAGGGGCTTGAAGCTTCAACAAATGCAATACGCCTGTTTGTTTCACATTATTATATTGTATACTAATTAAAATGTATTAAAATAATATAATGCAGTGTTTGCAAACACCGTATTAGCTAATACATTATATTTTGTGGTATTAGGTTGTATTGTATTAAAAAAAAAAAAAAAAAACTTTAATTTTCTCTTTTTTTTCAACAAATATGGAATATTATTGAAATATATGTTATGTTGTTAATATTTTTTTTATAATTTCAAAATTATATAGGAAATATTATTTTATATATATATATATATATATATATTATTTATTAAAAAAAATTCAATTAAACTAAATATTTATTGATTTTTTTATATAAAAATATTTATTGATTTATTCATGATAAGGATATTTAAAATTAATTATTAACTTTTTTTTAATATTATATTTTTTTAATATAAAAAAAATCAATAAAATCATAGGAATAACTTAATACGATATAATACAGTGCATCACCAAACACTGGTTTGTATTAATGATAATGCAGTGTAATACAATTCAATACAGTCCAAAATGATGTGCCAAACGAGCCTTAGAGGTACAAAGATAGACCATAGCAGTGGTGATTGGGGTTTCGGTTCTCCCGATTCCGGTTCTGGTTCTAACCGGTTCGAACCTTTAAAAAATAAATTTTCAAATTTCAAGATCTATAGACTCTCTTTCTCTCAATCAAATCAAATTTAAAATCTAAAAAAGAAAAAAAAACTCTCTCTCAATCAAATCAAATTAAAAATCATTAATATATATATATATATATATATACACATATTAGTTTTTCTATTGTTTGTTCGAATTGATATGAAATATGTCAGTTCATTTGCATGTAAATCATTGGATTTAAATGCTTTTGACTTGGTTGTATGCACTTGCCAAAGCATCTTTTAAATTCAATGGGCCACATATAAGGAACTAATATATTTTATATCAGTTCGATCTGACAAATGAAAGACTGATATATATATATATAGTTTGAAATTTTGCTTTTTAAAAAAAAAAAAAAAAAAAAAAAAAGAGTGGAACCGGTTGGAACCATCGGTTCCAAATCGGCCTTGAACCATCAGTTCTAGAACGGTTCTTGAAAAATTAGAATCGGAACCTTATGGGTCTCGATTCTGATTCCGGTTCGAACCAGAACCGCAACTCCCGATTCCAGTCCGATTCGTACAATGATGGTTTTGGTTCAAACCACTGGTTTAAACCGAACCACAGTCACCTCTAGACCAAAGCCATTTTGAGTAACTTGATATAGACAAGAGCCATCTCTCCTTCAAGGCAGCTTCCAAAGTTCCAGGTGCTGAATTCCATCACCCCTAATTAACACTCTTTCGTTGATTGTTATACATTTAATTTCTATACTTTTCTTTTCCTTGGTTGTTTTATAATTTATTTGACTTAATTTTCTTGAATAAAGTAAAATTTAATTGTCATCAGGGGCATAGCTCAACAGGTAAATAGACGAACTTAGGGCTTGAGTAAATAACTCTCAAATTAGCAGTTTGAATCCTACCGATGGCGAAAGCTTTTAAAAAAATACATGATACTAAATTAATAAAAAAAAAGTGTTTCAAAAAAAAATTAATTACTTTATTTTATGTTTTAAATTTAGTTTCCTCATGATTTATTTTTCATTAGTTCAGTTACTTCTTGTTGGAACCAATGTACCGTCCCAGAATTAATCCAACCCTTTGTCAAAATATTGAAATAATAATAATAATAATAATCCGACCTAGAAATGAGTATGCAGATCACTGCAGATGTCGGTAACAAAGTTTACTGTTAGAGTGTTAGGTGCGCCAAAATTAAATTTAGGGATCGAAAGCCTTTGTTTATTCAGATGAAATATAGAACAGTTTCTAAATCCCAATTTGTTGCAGGAAAGATAAAGAGTTTGGAAAAAGATAGAGAAAATTTTTCCACAATTAATAGTTTATAGATTGTTTTTATTTAATCAGTATAGAGTTTATTAAGTACATAATTTTTTCTAGAAAGAGATTTAATTTCAGAAATGTAAAATAAGTTATTTATGCTTTTATATCTATTCAGAGATATATGTTATAGAAAAGATTTTGTTTTCAAAATTTATTCCACTTACTGAGCATTAGTGCTCATTATTTTATTTTAAACTTTTTTTTTTTTTTGGTAAGAAGGAAGGCTTAACGCCCAATTTTAAACTATTTTTCCTAAGTGATTACCGGGTTTGTACAAATTTTTTAGTATTGTGAGATATGACACATGTGATAACATAAATTATAGTTTATAATTTTAACTAAAAAATGTTATGCATATGTGCAAATATTTAGGGCTGTTTGGTAACGTTTTCGTTTTTCGGTTTTTGTTTTCTTGTAATATGAAGTTTTTGAAAAACTGATTTTTGGATTTTTTGAATTTGAAAACGATATTTGGATAATCAAAACATAAAAAAAGTGTTTGGTATAATATTTTTAAAAGATTAATATTATAAATAATGAAAAAGTGATATTAAAATAATTAAACATTAAAAGTAAAATAATTAAAATTAAATAGTAAATAAATTTAATTTTCATCATCAAACTTATCGAAATCATCATCATCTTTTTGGTATAGATCCATGAAGATCCAAAAGATGGATTTGGTTTGAATAAATTTTATTGCTAAAAAAAAAGTTTTCAAGAATATTGATAACAACAAATGTTGTTCTCAGAGTTCTCAATTTTTTGTTCATTAAAACTGAGAACTGTTCTCAATGTTTTATAAAACAGTTTTTTGAAATCATCCCACCAAACAAGGTTTTTTAGTTTTTGTGACTCAAAAAACAAAAAACAGTTTTTGAAAACGTTAACAAACGCACCCTTAGATTCCAATATTTTTTCTTAAAGAGCTTTCAAAAGATCTTTTATGACCGACACATCATTTCCAAAGTTATTTTTATAAATCTCATTATTCTATATTAGTTTTTGAATATGTAAATAATCAATGCATTATTTTAGTTTTATGCTTTTATAAAATTACTTGATGGTGAGACTACGATTAATAAGAGATGAAATTTATGTTGATAAATAAGTCACCCATAGATTTGTATTTTTTAATTTAGAAAAATTTGAGACTTTAGTTAGAAAGATCTGGGTTTTCACATGATTCTCTCAAATTCAAGAGAGGAGTTGGGATGGGTCCTATCACTTAGGCCTTGTTTGGTGCACGGGATTGGATTGTACTATTTTATGAGATTTGATTGGATTAAGATGGAACTGAGATTAGATGAGATTGGAATGGACTAAATTAATACTATGTTGTGTTTGGGGAAATATAGGACTGTATTGAATTAATACTATGTTTTGTTTGGTGAAACATGAGATTGGACTAAATATATTAATATTTTTAATTTAATAATATTTTAAAATTGAATAATAAATTACTGAAATATGTATATGAAAAAAAATGTTTTAATTTATATATTATTAAAGTAATAATATCCAAAAAAGATTTTTAAAATATAGATTTAAATTATTTTTAAATAAATTTAAATAGTTTTCAATTTTATAATTTTATTATTGACCCATTTAAATATTATTATTGAATTATTAAAAAATCTGAAAGAAAAAACTAAAAAACTAAAATAAAAAAAGTTGTCATGCATGATGCGGGACAAATACACCCATTGCAAAACGCAGGACTATTTGACAAAAAATAGGGCCCGCGGGATTTTATTGTCCAGTCCAACGTGGCCTCTAAACATAGGATTGAATTGAGATTAGTCCAATCCCAATCCAATCCTATGTAACAAACAGGGCCTTAAAGTAAAAGACTTTTCTTTAATGATCACATAATCTTATAAGACTAATGGTTGGTCTAAGATCGTGATATGGCATATGGGGAAGACTTGTATGTATTAGTTATTAACAAGTCAATGTGAATTATAATTGATCAAAGTTATAAAAGCATTTTTAAAATGGCTGCCTTTGTCCCACAATGTAATAATATCACCATGGAAATTTCAAGGAAGGTGGGAATGTAATTTCTTTACTTACATGACTTGGAAAGTTGAATTATCTCAGTGATTGTTTAGTTGGGCTTTCTACCGCATCAAAAGCTCTACACATCTCTATTTAAATTTTTTTTTAGAGTTGTTTGGTTGGACTTTTGAAATTGTCTATTTTAAATTTAATAGAGACTAGTAAATCTTTTTTGGTTGGGTTTTTGAAAAACCTCTATTGGTAAAAGATCTACTTGTAATAGATTTATTAGAAATAAAGATTTTAAAAAAAAAAAAATTATACTTTCGGTAGACTTTAAAAAAGGTATATTTGAAGAAGTACCTTCCCATGAGTTTTTGTCTAGTAAAGGTTTAAACTCTACTAATTTCTACTCAGTTTAAAATAGACAATCTTAAAAGCCCAATCAATAGACTTTTAAAAAGGTATATTTGAAGAAGTACCTTCCCATGAGTTTTTGTCTAGTAGAGGTTTAAACTCTACTAGTCTCTACTCAGTTTAAAATAGACAATCTCAAAAGCCCAATCAAACAACTCTTAAAAAACTCAAATAGAGGTTTGTAGACCTTTTGAGACAGTGAAAAACCCAACCAAACAAGCACTAAACCTCTACCTAGCAAAAACTCATAGAGAGAAGCTTCTTTAAATAGACAATTGTAATTATTTTTTATTTTTCAAAAGCTCTATCTCTAATCTATTACAAATAAGCCTTTTATAAATAAAGGTTTTTCAAAAGCACAACCGAATAAATACAATTATTGACAACTGTATATCAAATTACAAAGCATAAGGGATTTTAAAACCTAACATGACATAAGTGGCTTTTAATAATTCTAGAAAATCTGAGGTAATTGATGATGTCATACCGGTTCAACTTCCCATTACTCCACTCAATTGAATTAATACACATCATTGCTAACTAGTGACCGCTGGTCCAAAAATACTTTTGGTCTTTTGGATAAGACCTAAAAAAGGATACAAAGCACAACATGAATAATTGGGGTATGTGTCTAGACTCTAGATCTCCATTGAATTTTGTTTATTTTTTATTTTAAATCTTTAGTTGCGAAGTTTTGCCCAAAGCAATAAAACTTTGGGTGGTCGATAAAATTGGAAAAACCTATTTTGATTTGACTATTTTCAGCTATTTCCTCTATGAAAATTTCCAAAACCACATTTTTATAATGTTATCTTTCTGTTAATATATAATTACTTTTTTACATAAATTAAATTATCAAAAAATTTCCTTCATTATTATTTTTCAATCAATATATTAGCTGTTAACTACGATGTAGGATCCATTTTGAGTCTTTTGACCGTCTCAACATTGTCTTCCTTCAACTTTCCAAGTCATGTAAGTAGAGAAATTACAATCCCATCTTCCTTGAAATTTCCATGGTAATATTATTACATCGTGGGACACAGCCAACTGTTTTCAAATGCTTTTATAATTTTTCTCTTATCAATTATAATTCACATTGACTTGCTAGTAAATAATACATACAATTCTTTCCCATATTAGAGCATCTAGATAAAATTGAGTGCCATACCGCCATATACGATAAATAGTTAAAAAGTTCGAAATTTTTTCTCCAATACAATTATCTAACTTCAATATAGAGATAATGTAGCAAAAAAAAGTTAGAGAATATGGAGTTGAGTTCTAATTCTAGAAACTCTCATAGAAATATTGACTAGGATTTCTAATTCTTTCCACCAATAATATTAGAGTTTATTTAATTGTAAAATAAAATAGGAGAGATGGTTGAATAATTGTTTTATTATGATTGGTAATAAAATAAATGCATATTTGATTTTAGATAATTCCATTGGAGATGTGAATATGTATTTCCCTAAAAAAATTTCAAAAGTGGGTCCATAATGAATAGAAATACTGATGTGTCACTATTTTGAAACTCAAAAATACATATTTGCATTGGAGATGCTCTTACCTTCTTAGACTCCAACCATTAATTTGATAAGATTATGTGATCTTTATAGGAAAATCTTTTATTTAAGGCCATTTGTTACATGGAATAAGATAGGATAGGAAAATCTTAATTGGTCCTTTGCTTATCAACTGAAGGTGGATATATATATATTGCTGTTAGAAAAGTTTGCTAGTTTTTGTATGCTATGCTTTAATAATCAAATCGATAAAGTGTTATAAGTCTTAAAAGAACTTCATTTTTGTTAGTGATTACTGCGTAGTTGCAAAATTCATTAGATTTATAATCTATTATTTATCATCAGCATAGGCAAATTTTACTTAGATGCAGTTGAATAAACAGAAAACAAAAATAAAAAATATATGTACAGGTCCATTAATGAAATTCAATAGTTAATCAATGTCCCTCAATCCAATAATCTTATGTAGGTATCTAAAAAAAAAAATAGAAAAAATAAAGATAATAATCAATGGAATATATTGACTTGAGTTCATTGCCTCTTATATCCTCTCATGTGTATACACTTGATCTATCCAACAATACATTGTCAGGATCGACTGTCCAATTTTTGTTCATGAGATAATTGAGCCAAGAAGAATACAAGTTCTCAATTGTTGGATGACCAATGGAATTTTTTTTGGAGAGTTACTTAATTGTTGGATGATCGAGTTGGTAAAAATTGCTGGTCTTCACATGTAATCTTCCTTTTCCATTGTAAATTTAAGTGCTTTTCGAGTTCAATCACTGCACCTAAGAAATAATAGGTTTTTTTTTTTTTGTAGTAAAATTGTAGAAAGTTACATATAATTACAATTCTACAATTAATTACATATTATCACAATTTTATAATTATATATAATTTGAGATTTTTTTTTCTACCTCTAAGATTGGAGACCAAATCTAACAAAATGGTCTGACGTGTGAATGTGTGATATGCTCTACTTTGTAATAGATATATGACCCAATTTCACGTCAACATCAAGATGGACACAAATAATTAGACAAATTTGCACCACATCAACTAGACCATTGAAAATATGTGTTCCCGCATCAATTAATGATATCATCTTCATTAGTTTGAATCCATTGACTCAAGACATCAATTGATACAAGTCGTTAGTGGTTACAGGAAATAGGGTCTATCGTGGGGCCCATTATAGCTATGAAAAGTCTTGCAAATTTGGTGCGAAGTCTTGATTGAGGAAGTTTCTTGAAACTTGTATGTAGAAACCAAACAATAGTGATGCTATTTTGTCAAAAACATTATTCCCTTTTCCATTGGAAATTTAAAGACATGTTCTGTAATGTTTTCGTTTTTTGTATTCTATTTTATATATTTTCATTTGAAAACGAGAAATTAATTTTAAGGATATGATGACGTTTGGCGTATTGGTCAAACTCTCCACTCTAATTCTATTAATGACCATTTTCCCCCTCTATACTATTCCCAAAATCTTCCTTATCGTTAAAATAACAAATTGCACCAAACTTCCTTAAAATTTACCATTTTATACTTAAAAACAACTTTATCATTAATTGACATTCAACTCCCCTACCGTTAGTTAAAGTTGGTCAATTTATCTATTGACCATGTTTGACTGACCAAACTAAGGGTATTTTGGTCATTTAAAGCATTTAAAAAATATTTAATAAATTGAATAAATTTTTTAAAATGAAGATTAATTGAAAAAAAATGTTTAAAAAATAGGATTGATTGAAAATTAAGATATTTTTTAAGAAAAAGATTAGAAAGATTCAAGTTACAAAAAAATAAAATAAAATAAAACTGCTGGATTATATGGAGATACAGCTAAATAAAAAAGAATCTGTAAAAAAAATAAAAATAAAAAATAAAAAATAAAATAACTGGTTGTCTGGGTTTCTCCATCGTCAGCAAGGGAGAATGGGGAATGGGTCTTCTCTCAGACTCTTCCCACGGATGCACCACCCTTCAGAGCAACCACAACAGCCCCAATACAGTCCACCATCAAAACACAAACACAATCAACAAAACAAAATCCAACAAAACACAAACACAATCCAGATACAATAGTTGTGGATTCAAATCCCATTTTGAAAAGTGATTGAGGAGGGTTCGGTTTGGGCAGAATTTGAGTCAATTTGGAACTAATCTTAGAGGTTCCTGGTAATGATATGATGAAAAATTGTTTAGGATTTCTTAATTTTAGTTTTGGCTTATTTTTTTTTATTTTCTTTTTTCACTCTGAATTTTTTTTTTCTCTTTTGGTTGGTTTTGTGTGTGTGTTTTTGATGAATTAGGTGTGTTCAAAAATCGAAATGAAGAGATTGTATGGGTGCATGCAAGGTGTTTGATGATTTAGGGCAGTGAGGAAATGAAGAGAGGGAGAGAGAAGAGAAGAAGATTTGGATCATTGAGAGAGGAACGATAGGAGACGCACTGCCACCGACTATCTAGAGGAAGAAGACAACCTCCATTGGAGGCCACTGTTCAGTTGGCCTCTAATCTATTATTTTTCAGATTGTTTTTTTTTTTTTTTAATTCATTATTCAATTCTTTGTTACTGTATTAATTTGATTTAAGATTTATTATTAACTATTTCTAAAAAATTATTAGTCTGATAGGTAATTTTAGGAGCTGATGATAGGTAATTCCTTATAAACAAGATCTGAAGTCATTTGTTATTGACTTCAGATTCGTCACTGTTAGTATGAGACCACAGTGACAGTTGGATGTCTTTGGCCACACTATAAATAGCACTCGCTACTGATAATCATTCTCATGCCCATTCTGATTCAATTATTTCTGCTTAATTAATAGTTGTTTTAAGGCAATGAAACCAACCATGATTTCTTTTCTTTCCCTTCTTTTCCTTGAGTTACTGGCAGTAGCCACCGTCACTATCAGCTTCTCCAATGGAAGCACTTCTGTGGGTTGCATCCAAAGTGAGAGGGAAGCACTTTTAAGGTTCAAGCAAGATATCAATGGTTCATCCAACCGGCTTTCTTCTTGGGTTGGTGATGATGGAGATTGTTGCAAATGGGATGCTGTTGTCTGCAGCAACTTCACAGGCCATGTCCTTGAGCTGCACCTTGGAAATCCTTTCAGCAATTACTCATCCCGTGCTGAATATGAAGCTTATGAGAGGTCAATGTTGCGTGGTAAGATCAGTTCCTCTTTGCTTGATCTTAAACATTTGGTTTACTTGGACTTGAGCTATAACCATTTTGAAGGAGTTCAGATTCCCAGATTTCTTGGTTCTATGAGCAATTTAAGGTACCTTAATCTCAGTAGAACTCAATTTGAGGGAATGATTCCTCACCAACTTGGAAATCTCTTTACTCTGAAATATCTTAACCTTTCTCGTAGTTTTGATATATATGCTAAGAGTTTGAGTTGGCTATCTGGCCTTTCTTCATTGAAACACCTTGACTTGAGTTTTGTGAATCTTACTGTGGCTTCTGATTGGCTGCTGGAGATAAACAAACTCTCCTCTTTGACAGTGTTACAATTGTCAGAATGTGAACTCCAACACATTCCTCCATTGCCCTTTGAAAATTTTACCTCATCCCTTACCACTCTCGATCTTTCCTACAACCAATTTGATAACCCATCTCCTGGTTGGTTGCTAGAGATATACAAACTCTCTTCTTTGAAAGTTTTACGGTTGTCAGATTGTGGACTCCAACACATTCCTCCATTGCCCTTTGCAAATTTTACATCATCACTTACCACTCTTGATCTTTCCAAAAACCAATTTGATAACACATCTCTTGATTGGTTGCTAGGGATATACAAACTCTCTTCTTTGAAAGTTTTACAATTGTCAGGTTGTGGACTCCATCATATTCCTCTATCTCCCTTTCCAAATTTCTCCTCATCCCTTACAACTCTTGATCTTTCCGACAACCGATTTGATAACACATCCGTACCATCTTGGGTTTTTAGTTTTCATAATTTAGAATTTCTTGGTCTAGGTGGAAATAACTTCAAAGGCCCAATCCCTAATGGACTTTTGAATTTGACTTCTCTTCAACATCTTGATTTATCATCTAACTATTTTAATTCTTCAATTCCTAACTGGTTGTCTAGAATTAGGAGCCTTGAGTCACTTGATCTTAGTTACAATTCAAACTTGCAAGGTACAATTCCAAGATCATTGGGAAGACTTTGCAACTTGAAGTCATTTTCATTGTCAGGTATCAAGTTAAATAAAGATATATATGAAATATTTCATATTTTCTCAGGATGTGTTTTAGATGGACTGAAAAATCTGGACATGTATAGCTGTCAACTTTCTGGTCAATTGCCCGATGATCAACTTGGACAAGCTAAAAATTTAGAAGTTCTTGATATAGGTGGCAATTTTATTTCTGGTTATGTTCCATCTTCTTTAGGAAAACTTGCTTCTTTGCAAATGCTAGATTTTTCTTATAACAAATTGAATGGAACACTTTCAGAAATTCATTTTGCCAATCTCACAAGGCTGACAGATTTTGATGCATCTGGGAACTCATTAACATTGAAAGTCAATCATGATTGGGTTCCTCCTTTTCAACTTGAAAGATTGTCATTGGGATCTTGTCATATAGGGCCTCAATTTCCATCATGGCTTCATTCACAGCAACAAAATTTAGATTATTTGGATATATCCAATTCAGGAATTGTAGACAGCGTCCCTATTTGGTTTTGGAGATCTCTTTCCCAATTACGTTTCTTAAATCTCTCTCACAACCAAATTCAAGGAGAGATTCCGAATTTAACCACTGCTGCTAATCTTGTATTTCTTGACTTGAGTTCAAATAATTTCTCAGGTCCATTGCCTCTCATAACATCTCCTTATGCATATACACTTGATTTATCCAATAATGTCTTGTCAGGTTCCATTTCCCAATTTTTGTGTCACAAGATAATTGAGCCAAGGGAAACACTAGTTCTCAAACTTGGGTCAAATTCTTTGTCTGGAAAATTACCTAATTGTTGGATGAATTGGCAATATTTGTCTGTTTTGGAACTAAGTGACAATAACTTCACAGGTAATCTTCCTTTTTCCGTTGGAAATTTAAGTTTTCTTCGATCCTTACACCTTCGAAATAATGGGTTTTTTGGAGTAATACCTTTGTCACTCGAAAATTGTACACGGTTAGTAACATTAGACATAGGTGAAAATGAGTTTTCTGGAAATATTCCAACTTGGATAGGAGAGAGATGTTCTAAATTGGTAATTCTCAACCTTCGATCAAATAAGTTTCATGGTCTTTTGCCAAGAGAGTTTTGCTATCTTACTTCTCTTCAAATCTTGGACCTTGCTTACAACAATCTTTCTGGATCTATACCGAGTTGTATCTGTAACTTCAGTGCCATGGTGGCAATGAATTATTCCAAAGGCAACAGTATACAACTTATAAATGGACCTTTTGGAAATAACATTGAGGATGCTTTACTTGTGATGAAAGGGATAAGCTCTGAATATAACTCCATTCTTAATTTGGTTAGAAGCATTGATCTTTCCAAAAATAATTTTTCGGGAGAAATTCCAATGGAAGTGACAAGTCTTCGTGCACTACAATCATTGAATTTATCACACAATTCTTTGATTGGAAGAATTCTAGAGACAATTGGTGATATGAGAGAAATGGAGTCCCTTGATTTATCTGCAAACCAGCTCTCCGGTGAAATCCCGCAAAGCATCACAAGTTTGACGTATTTGGGTCTATTGAATTTGTCGAATAACAAGTTGATTGGGAAAATTCCTTCAGGAACTCAATTGCAAAGCTTTAATGCATCGTCTTTCACTGGGAATGAACTTTGTGGATCTCCATTGAAGAATTGTACTGTTGCTACCATTTCAACACCTAGGCATGAAAATGGTGAACATGAAGTGGATTGGTTCTATGTAAGCATGGCTCTTGGATTTGTGGTGGGCTTTTGGAGTTTGATTGGTCCTTTACTTATCAACAGAAGGTGGAGATACATGTATTGTCGTTTCTTGGATCGAATTGGAGACAAATTTTATTTTGGTGTAAGAAAATTATGCTAGTTTTGTATATTGTTCTTGTTTTTCCTTTGTAATATATGTTGGCAGCTGTGTGTTTTTATAAGCTTTAATAAAGATCAAGACAATGGAGTGTTACCAAAACTCTCAGGAATTCATTCTGTCAAAATATTGTGCGATGAATTTTGGTAGTGTGTATTTCATGTTTCTTTTTGTGTGTTCGGCGATGTTTCTTTTTAAAAGAATTTGATTTTGTAAATGCAATGTTGCAAAATGCATTATTTTTGAGGAGATCATTGAATTACATGATCAGATGTATACAAAACTTCAAGTAAATTGAAACATATTACTCATCACTGAAAACTTTTGTAATCCAACCAATTGTGAAATATGATATTACTCCCATCAATTGGTAAAAAACTCCCTACACATGTTTGTAAAATGGGTATAGTGGAATTCTAACCCCTGACTTAATGTCCTGTTTTGCAATTGCAAAGAGGTTTTATTTATTTGACTTAATTTGTTGAGGCGTTAGGCACTGCTTTCTGTTTCTTTATAGTTTATAATCACATCATGTATAACATTTGACAACGATAATTCGAAAATTGTAACCTAACATATTTTTATCATTAGACAGCAATAATTCGACAAACACCAATGAGAAAAAAATGAATGAACTAAAATTAGAATCACAAAGAACCAATATGAAAGAACATGAGTTTCAATGGATTTACATTTATATTTGCAGATCTATCAAGGCCTTCTTTTTCATCTTCTTCAAACTTTAACAACATACAACATATTGATCTACATCCACATTCAATTTAAAGCCACCAGCAGTAGGCAAAGTCCAGCTTTTAACAACAGGCTTACACACCTCAAGCCCTAACACCAGAAAGGGACCCTCCAAACTCCTCCAAAAATTCTCCAGCATGTTCCCAAAAGTTCACCTGTTCAATACCAAGTGACCAAGTGACCAGTTGACAGAATTGTTCATCTAAAGCTTATGCAAAAAGGTTGCTCATCAATGATTCAAACCAAAAACATCAAATAATTAGAGGTAAGCAGAGTTTCATACAGCCATAGAAAGGGAAGCATATGTGGAGCAAAGTGATGATTCTCCAAAAAAAAGTGAACAATTATCAGAGGCAAGTTTTCTAAGTTGCCCTGGGCACATTAATTAAAGATAATTATGAAGATGGGTAACACCGAGAAAAAAAGTGAACAAGTAAACTACCAGCAGAGCTGCAACCAGTGATAAGGCCTTGTAGATGAGGAGGGGTTCAAGTGATCTTAATAAGAATCCAAGCAAGTGCAGACCCAATTAAGAATGTCAGAGATACATTGACCGGCATGAACCACCTACACAGTCACATGAGAAGCTTGGAGTTAAACCATACTAGCCAAAATTGCTGTTGCAAACAAAAATGATGTCCAAAAGAGAACTCACAAAGTAACCAAACTTTGTAAGGTAACTGTTTCAGAGAGGTTGCTAAGAATAAGTGACAGCTCGAACACGAAGAATACAATTTGATAATCAACATTCAATAAGTTGCTATTCTACTAAACCAAATCAACCAAGCAGTGATTAAAATAAATAAAAAAATCTAGCCACCACATATTCACATTCCAGCAACCTGAACAAAATTAAAAAAAAGAAAAAGATAAACTATTTTGAATTTGAATTGCTTGAAAAAACTGATAACATGAATAAAATCGAAACCTTACATCTAAATGTCCTGAATGGTTTTTGCATTATCCTCCATTTAATAGGATTCAATACTTTTCTCTTATATACCTCATTAATCAAGATAAACAATTTCAATTTTCTATCTTCACCCTACATTTTCCAGGTAACCAAACAGAACATGTTAATAATTACATTGATTTGGGCAATTGGGCCTAATTCGGACAACTACGGATCTAGTTCGTTGGTATTCCGAAAATCATTCACTTTCAACGAACAATAAATTGATGCGAACAATTGAAAATTAACAAATATATAGATACAAATCCATGCGTTGGTTCTAATAAATAAATTAGGTCAAGTAATATTGAATTGATATATAATTGAAAAAATTAAAAGATGCTAAGGCACACCTTCATCTGTTTAGAGTACGAGGAAGTAGAAGAGACCCGCTTGTTACTGAACATCATGTATCCGACGAGTAATACGACTTCAATCATCATGATCGCAGCTCCGAATCTCCGATTATGTATCTCAACGGACTCGGCGGCTCCACCTCTACTATTCTCCTGAGCTGCACCGCACACGATTATGTAGATCAAAGAAAGATTTGAGAGAAGCAGAAACTCTCTAGCTCCAGAAGAGAGAAGCGAAGAAGGAGACGATGGGATTCATTTGAATCCCAATTTGGGTGTGTTTATTTGGGTAGTTATCGATTTAATGTTAGTGGAGTGTGAGTAGTTATTTATTTAATGCTTTTATAGGCGTATATATATGGCCATTGTTGTATCAAATGGATGATGATGATTAATATGAATAAATGAATATCTTCCGACCTCCGTCTTCGTTTCTTCCTCTCTCACGATCTCTCTATCTCTCACGCGCACACACCAGCACTCTTTCTTTTTTCTTTTCTTTTCTCTATTTAACTATTTTGCTGCTCTCTATTTTGTTATCAACAAATCTCCATTCTCTCTCCTCCAATTCCTTTCTTTTATTTCCTTTTTATTTTTTTTATTTTTTTTTAATTCTTTTTTTTTTTAATGCCACCTCTTGTCATTATGTTGCCACCTATCACCTAAATTTCCACGTGTCCCAATCTTGCCACCTTTCTTTATTTTTTTTATTATTAAAAAAATCTCAAACTTACCTGGTACCAAATATTTGAGTCTCTTGGGCTTGGGCTTGAGTTGGGTCATGTGTTTAGGTTTAGATATTGGTCTTGGAAAAATTTATGGAACTTGACCTTACATGAGAACTAATTGCTACACATATATATATTTTTTGAAATTTTCTATGTATCTAGACCAGATTTTTTTTTTTTTTTTTTTTTTAAAAGCTTTTTTGATATTGGTAGGATTCAAGCCATTGACTTGAAAGTCATTTGTCTAAGCCCCAAGCTCGTTTATCTATCAGCTGAACAACGCCAATAGGGTAATTGCTATACATATTGAGCATTAGTTGTTGGGTGAAATAATTATTTGGTAGATTTATAATCAATAATTTAAAATTTAAAATTGAGAATTAAAGTGCTGGAAATGATTATGATCATCAATGATTCGGTGGCGGTTACAATATGAAATTGATATTTGTTGGTGGACATTGAAAGATTGTATTGATGATGGATTATATCAGTTTTGTTTTGTTATATAAATTACAAAATAAAAACTGAAGAAATTAAATGCTAATAACAAATTATTATAGCATTTATATCCTAACCAATAGTCCACTATATAAAAGGGTATGTGTGACTCATTTTAAGGTATAGAAAACAACCGTATTAGCACTCTCAATACAATTGTGTTTGTCACCCAATATATCTCTTCCACTCATCAAAAAATAAAATTATAGTTGTTTTAGTGATTCTGTATTTAGGAGTGCACCTTTGTAGAATTAGGCTCATTGTATCCTAGTGGTTAGAGCGCATCTATTACCCGTTTGCACTAGAACATTGTTCTCGGGGTCGAAATCTAACCTTAAAGACAGTTTATTTCAAACGCCTTGGTCTTTCATCGACTCATATTTGATTCCATTTTATCAACAATAGAACTGTCCATTTTATCAACAACAGACAAGTCAAGTAATCCCCACCCGACATTAAAGACATTAAAGATTTTTTGCTATCAAGGCAACAAATTTCAAATTTGGAAAAAATTGTCAAAAACAAATTTAAACCTTTCAAGTTATAAAATATCCATGAAAATTAGACATTGTAAGGCAATTGTTGAGTTAATTCTTCAACAATTTCCATATTGAAAAATATAATCTATTGAATATTTAATTGTTTTAGAAATCAAAGACCTGAAACATATTTAAAAATGGAGTAGGTAGAATTCTAGTTAGGTACATCCAAAAATCTATCAACTCAATAATTGACAAGAAAATCAACAGCAACACAACATGAATTAGCAAAGGATTTGAAATATGAATTCATGAATTAGCATCATTCCCCAATTTTGAGGGCATGTTTACTAATCAAACATTCCCTCAAAATTGGGGAAATGGATGGGGGAGGAGATACCTGCCCAAATAGGCTTATGGACAAGATTGCCATTTTTTCTTTTTACATTTTTTTTTTTAGATACTTACTTTAGATCATTGGATTGAGGGACATCGATTAACAATTGAATTTCATTAATGGACAGAGTTTATTGCCATTGAAAGAGGATGATTATTATACAAAAGACAGACTAAATCATTTATTTATCTTTTATAATGGGCTGACACTCTTCTTAATCATAGATTAGCCCATGTAGGCCCAAAAAGATTTAAGAATGAAAGAAAGCTACGTTGATTTATATCAAATAAATATTAATCGGGTTAATTGTAATGATATACCTTGATTTTTTTTTTAAATCATAGCTATATTGAACTTTTCCTTTAATCACAAGAACATACCCTTAACTAATCATTGACTGACACTTGAATAACAGTTGATCACACTAAATGATGAAATGATCAAATTGCCCTTCATTCCTTCCTCAAAATTTTAATTTTTTTTTAAATTTTAAATTTTAAATGAAGTGTCTTTAAAAAAAAAAGTGGAAAAAATAAAATAAAAATTGGAGTGTCAAAATAAGCTCTCAAAATACAATTATAGAACACAAAATGAAATTGATTTAATAAACTGTAAAATGAAAATACAAATAAAGTTTCTTAAAAAAGAGAGGCAAAATCCCCGAATTTGGTCTAAAAATTAATGGAATACTCAAAACTGACACATCCCAATAACATAGGAATTTTCTCTTTACAATCCAATTTGATCTTTTTACACCTTTTTTTTTAATTTTCTAAAAACACTCCATCCTAAAAACTTAAATATATAAAAAAAATTCTAAACACACTTCATAGTACTTGAAGCATGAGTTAAATCAATATCAATATAAAACGAAAAAAAGAAAAAAAAAAAAAAACCTGTAATTGATGAGGGTACAGTAGAAAATACAGCAATTAAATTCCTCTTTCCTGCAATTTTTATTAATTTAAAAGGATTAATAGTGTGCAAGGCCACTAGGCCAGATATCATTTATAGCTTACACAAACTGATGACGTGACCGGCCACCGGGCATATGAACTCATTAAGAAAATGTTGGCAAAATATAGACACATAAGAATTCTTCATCAGCTGCTGTGTATGACTGTATCTGCATTAGTTTGATGATGTCTAACAATTTCAATATCACCCAGTTTCACCATAAATCCATAATATCAATAATATAGACACATAAATAATTAGAAAAATTTACACCAACTAGACCTCTGTAAACTGCAGTTGGAATTTTCTTGACTTCAACAATTATCGATTGATACAAGTCATTGCTAGTTACAGAAAATGGGGTAATGAAAAGTCTTGGAAATTTTGGTGCAAAGTCATGAATTGCAGCTTCTATTTAGAAAGTAGAAACCAGAGGTCATTAGCATGTGATTGGGAAATGGGACATGTGTTATGAATCAAAACTGTGCTAGAGAGAAACACAACAAAGCTGGGAGAATGACTTACTTTATTGAATAAGAACTTTGGCTAATATATAGCCTTACAAGAATTAACAGAATGAGAAATTACAGCAGCCCACGAATAACAGAAACGTGGTAACGTGCAAAAGGAAATAGTCAAACAAAAGAACAAGTCACCCTATTTAATAGGGATTTATTTGAAACAGAAAAACAAACCTAATCAGCAGGGGATTCTAAAGTAACAACTTGGCATGCAAATTCAGCTTCAGTTGTTGAGAGTGTGACAACAGGCTGTTTTTTAGAGGACCACGACACTACACCGGAACTCAACATGAAAACATACCCTGAAGTGCACTATCCTCCAAATCACCGGCGTAATCACTGTCAGTAAATGCAATTAGTTCATCACTCCCTCCCTTCTTGTAGAATATCCCAAGATTTGTTGTGCCTCTCAAGTACCTCAACACTCGCTTTGCAGCTTGCAAATGAAGCTCTGTTGGTTGCCCTGCATATCTACTGATTAAACTAACCACAAACATCAAATCGGGTCTGGTTGCTGTAAGATACATAAGACTACCTACCACTTGCTTAAAGAATGTTGTATCCACCTTCACACCATCTTTATCCTTGAAAAGTTTAACACCTGGAACCATTGGATTTTGAGCAGAATTGCTCTCCTCCATCCCGAACCTTTTCAACACATCCAAGGAATATTTCTTTTGACTAATGTAGATTCCATCAGCCATTTGCAAAACTTCAATTCCAAGAAAGTACCTCATCTTTCCCAAATCTGTCATATCAAACTCACGTACCATCGAACTCTTGAACTCATTAAACATTGCTTCATCATTTCCAGTAAATAAGAGATCATCAACATAAAAGCTAACAATTAGAACTTTACCTTCTTTGCTTGTTTTAACGAACAATGTATGCTCATTGTGACACTTCTCGAACCCTTCATTCAGAAAATGAGCTTCTATATGACTGAACCAAGCTCGTGGAGCTTGTTTGAGTCCGTATAAAGCTTTCTTCAGCTTGTAGACTTTGTGTGGATTATCTTGCAGCTCATAGCCTCTTGGTTGCTCAACGTACACCTCCTCGCTTAGTTCTCCATGTAGAAAAGCTGATTTTACGTCAAGCTGGTAAACTATCCAGCCCTTTGTAGCTGCAAATGCAACAATCAACCGAACTGTGTCCAACCTTGCCATAGGAGCAAAAACTTCTGTGTAATCAATCCCATGTTGTTGCACGTACCCTTTAGCTACAAGACGAGCCTTGTATTTATCAATTTCTCCATGCTCATTACGCTTCGTTTTGTAAACCCACTTTACTCCTATCTTCTTTGCACCTGCAGGTAGATCTGTTAGCACCCATGTTTCATTCTTCTCGATGGCTTTTATCTCAGAATCCATCGCATCCCTCCACTTTGAACTTTTCACAGCCTCTTCAAAATAAAAAGGATCATCAGAAGTAAACAAAGCCATATTAGCTTCATTTTCTTCTTCGGACAATCCCTCTCCAGTTTCATAATCATTCATCCAAACAGGTTGCCTTCGAATCCTTCCTTCATCCACTGTATCTGGAGAAACATTCTCAACCTCTTCTGCAATATCACCATCTTCACTCTCGATTTCATCACTCACAGCAACCTCCTCATCATTGTCTCCCCATTCCAATACAGCCACCACCTGTTCTTCATAGCTCTTGTCCCAATTCCAAGATTTGTTTTCTTCAAAAACTACATCTCTGCTAGTAATGATTTTCTTGGCTATTGGATTATAAAGTCTATATGCTTTAGACTCCTCACTGACCCCCAACAACACACAAGCAATACTTTTGTCCTCCAACTTGGTTCTCTTGGCATCAGGTACGTGGACATGTGCAAGGCAACCAAACACTCGAAAGTGTTCAACGAAAGGTTTTATCCCACTCCAAGCCTCCTCTGGAGTTATATTTTTTACTGCCAAAGTGGGACTTCGGTTCAGAATATATACCGTCCAATTCACTGCTTCTGGCCAAAACGTCTTCGGTATCTTTTTCTCTGAGAGCATACTTCGTACCAAGTTCATAATGGTCCGATTCTTTCTTTCTGCAGCTCCGTTCTGTTGTGGAGTATAGGCTGCTGTCAACTGCCTCTTGATTCCATTTTCTTTGCAGAATTCGTTGAAATCTTGTGAGGTGAATTCACCTCCACGATCAGTACGTAAGCATTTAATACAAGCATCCATCTCTTTCTCAACATATTTTTTAAAGTACTTGAAAGTAACTAATGCTTCAGATTTTTCAACTAAGAAATACACCCATGTCTTTCTACTAAAATCATCAATGAAGCAGATTAGGTACCTTTTCTTGCTATTTGACGTAGGCGAGATAGGACCACATATGTCAGTATGGATTAATTGAAGCTTTTGTGATGCTCTCCAAGTACTTCTCTTCGGGATTGGATCTCGGTGCTGCTTTCCAATCATGCAATCAGTACAAACAGTTGTTGAAGCTTCTAATTGTGGTAGTCCATGCACCATTTTCTTAAACTGAAGAGTTCTCAAGCCTTTGTGACTTAAGTGCCCGTACCTGCAGTGCCAGAGGTGTGACAAGTCTTGTGTAGCTGTGTGAAAGCAAGTTGGCTTACTTGGTTGTGACGCAACCAACAAGATAAACATTCTGTTAGCAGACATCGCAGTTTGAATGAGCAAACCTTTTGTAGGATGATAAATTCTACACAAGCCATGCTTAATAAGAATTGCTAAGCCTTTTTCTTGCAACTGCCCGATGCTCAGCAAATTATTCTTTAAATCAGGAACAAAGAACACTTCAGTCACCACATGAGTTAATCCATTCACTTTCAGTCTTACATTTCCCTTCCCCATCACTGTCATCCTTGAGTTATTCCCTAGCTTCACCATCTGTCTAAAATTCTCATTTAGTTCACAGAAAAAAGTTTTATCTCCACACATATGATTACTACATCCCGAATCCAAGAACCACACATCTTCTCTTTTTGCTTCATTCATCTCTACATAGGACATTAACAGCATCTCTTCTTCTTCTCCAAGCTCGACATAATTTGCCTCTTTGTCCCAACTCGGACATTCATACTGGAAGTGTCCAAGTTTATGACACTTGTAGCACTCCACAAGAGCTTTATTGAAGGATTGACGTCCTCTGCCTCTCCCTCTTCCTCGAAAAAATCCACGGCCACGACCTCTGCCTTCTGCTCTGTCTTCAAAAGTCACTTTCAGCGCTTGCTCTTCTACATTATGTCTATGAAACTTCTGCTCGTGAACAACCAACGAACTTTGTAGTTCATCAATTGATAGACGATCAATATCCTTTGATTCTTCAATAGAGCAAACAATGTAATTGAATTTGTCGCTCAGAGATCGAAGTATCTTCTCTACTATTGTGATATCTCTCATCTGTTCTCCATGGACCCTCATCTTGTTGGCAACGGACATCACTCTTGAGAAGTAGTCAGAGACACCTTCTCCAGATTTCATCTCAAGAGTTTCAAACTCTTTGCGAAGAGCTTGAAGTATAGATCGTTTCACCCTTTGCCCTCGTACTTCCTTTTCATAGAGTCCCAAATTTGCTTAGAAGTGTCTTTCTGGAGGATAGTTTCCAGAATGGTTCGATCTATAGCTTGGAACAAGTAATTCTTCACCTTCAAGTCTTTCAGCTTTTCTTCTTCAAGTTTCTTCTGTTGGGCATCTGTCAATGACCCACCATCTTCCGGTTCAACATAACCAGTCTCAACTAGGCTCCAATACTCCTTGGATCTCAAGAAATTTTCCATCAACATGCTCCAATGATCGTAGTGACCATTGAAGCGAGGAATGGCCGGCTGTACGAAATTCCCATTTGTGGCCGACTGTACGAAATTCCCTTCACTCGTCATCTCTTTGCTGCTGCAAATTACAAAGATTGCTGCTTTGTTTTCTTCAAGCCCAGTGGGGGCTCTGATACCAGAATGTTATGAATCAAAACTGTGCTAGAGAGAAACACAACAAAGCTGGGAGAATGACTTACTTTATTGAATAAGAACTTTGGCTAATATATAGCCTTACAAGAATTAACAGAATGAGAAATTACAGCAGCCCACGAATAACAGAAACGTGGTAACGTGCAAAAGGAAATAGTCAAACAAAAGAACAAGTCACCCTATTTAATAGGGATTTATTTGAAACAAAAAAACAAACCTAATCAGCAGGGGATTCTAAAGTAACAATGAACCCCAGTACTTGTCAACATGATCAGTTTTCATGATCTTGATTCAGTTTGTATGATATGAAGCTTCACCTTGGAAATCCTTTCAACAAGTCTAATGTGTATCAAAGCTCATAAGTCATAACAGAGAGGAGCTGGTAATCTAGAGTATCATAATACAACCTCAATTGATCAACAATATCTATCATCAGGAGATCATGCTATGATCAAACGATGATAGATGAATATTCTTCATTGGCTTCCATTAATGGAGCTACATCATTCTCTGCTTTACCTTACTCTTTCATTGCGTACTTTTATCAGACACTTTGCAATGTTTACAGCTCTGAGTTTTTTGTCACTTTCAGAGAAGCTCTGCTTATAAAATCATGATTGTCTGAAATGTCTATATATATTATTCAAATTAAGTTCAACCATTTAATGCCTGGTGTGGGCCGCATGCTTCTTCTTGGTTTGGCTGCTTTTATTTTTGTGTTTGTCTTTTTCCTGGTGGTGGTTGTTGTGGCTTTTTTGGGCTTGTTTCAGCTTCTTGTTTTCGTTTTGGGCCTACTGTGGCTTTTGTTTGTTCCTTTGCTTTTCGTGCCTTCTTTGGGCTTCCTGAATAAATTTTATAGTTCAAAAAAAAAAAAAAAAAATGTGTCACAGGTACATATATGGCAACATAGTGTCAAAAATTTGGAAACATTAATGAGCGTCAAAATTAATGAAATGCACAGATCCTATTGATGTTCGTTTTATGTGACTATTCTTATGTGAAACATCTTACTGAAATTATAATACATTTATAACACAACTACTTATGCAGTGGTGGAGGCATAATTTTTTTTTATCGAGGGCTTAATTAAAACTTATTAAAATATTGAAATAATAATAATAATAATAATTACTATAAAACTAAATCTTTCATTTCATTCATAAATTTGTTTAAAAAAATAATACATTTACAATTGTTTTTTTATATATATAATTTACAATAGTTGCACAATAACCGTTAATTGTTGTACAATTGTTACAATTTTCAATTCATCAAAAACCATTAATCAGATCCGTTTGGGTCGTTTGTTGTTCTTGTTTGGCTGTTGAGTGTTGGGGTTTGGTTTGGGCCTGGTGTGGGCCGAATGTTTCTGCTTGCTTCAGCTGCTTTTATTTTTGTGTTTGTTGGGCTCATTTTTGTCTTTTTCCTGGTGGTTGTTGTTGTGGCTTTTTTGGGATTGTTTCAGCTTCGTGTTTTCGTTTTGGGCCTGCTGTGGCTTTTGTTTGTTCTTTTGTTTTTCGTGCTTTTTTTTGGAGTTTGGACTTCCTGAATAAATTTTATCGTTAAAAAAAATAAATAAAAAAAAGTATCACAGGTACATATATGGCAACTTAATGTCAGAAATTTGGAAACATCAAGGTACTTTATTTGATTAATAGTAAATCACAGCACACATCAAATTAAGGTCCAAGCATAAGAAATCTAGAAACATTTTCTTACAAAAGTAATGCATCTGTCCCCCACACAACGATCTAAGAAATGGCGTTACATGGACCTCCATCTTCTATTGACAAATAAAGAACCTATTAAACTCCAAAAGTCCACCACAAATCCAAGTGCCATGCTGACATAGAACCAACGTTCTACTTCATCTTATTCATCGTCATCTCGTCCTTCTCCACTTTCTTGACCATCAGGTGTTGGAATTGTCTCGGTACAATGCTTAGGAAGTGGATCTCCACAAAGTTCATTGCCCATAAAGTATGATGCATTAAAGCCTCGTAATTGAGTAATTGAAGGAATTTTCCCGATCAAATTGTTGTAGAAGTTCAAGTGACTAAAAAATGTTAAATCCGAAACACTTTGAGGGATTTCACCAGAAAGTTGATTTGTTGAGTACGTGCCTCACGTGTAGACTGCACTGAGCACATGGAAACACTATTTTTTTTTTTAGTTCTTTTCTTTTTTCGCTGGTAGCTTTAGGCTACCAAAGGAATTTTGAAGACAATAAGAAATCATTGGTAGAAGGCTATGCCTGAAAATCAGTGGGTTCAAAGAAATTTCAGTTTGGTCTACAATATAATAATTTTACAGAGTTCAATCAATACTTGTTAAGACACAACTCTTATCTCTTCACAATTGGTTGGATTACAAAAGTTTTCAGTGAAGAGTAATATGTTAACTGATCAATGTAATTCTATTAACTGATCTCCTCTAAAATAATATGTATGCCAAACAAGAACGACAAACGGCCCAAACGAATCTGATTAATGGTTATGGATGAATTGAAAATTGTAACAACTGCACAACAATTAATGGTTATTGTGCAACAATTGTAAATTATATATATATATAATTGTAAATGTATTATTTTTTTAAAAAAACTATTCAAATATCATAATAATAATAATAATTATTATTATTATTATTATTACATTTGAATAATTTTATTATTATTTCAATATTTTAATAAGTTTTAATTAAGCCCTCGATAAAAAAAAAAAAAAAAAATTATGCCTCCACCACTGCATAAGTAGTTGTGTTATAACATTTTAGAAAAAATGTATATTAGGATTTAAGTTAAAAGCTATTCTATAATTTATAAAATATAATATGGTTATATTAAAAATCTTAATGTTTTTTTTTTTTTTTTAAAACTCAAAAACATATATTCAGTGCTTCAAACAAAAAACATCAATTATAAAAAAAATAAAAATTTGAATTTCTCATGTTAGACGTAAAACGATTTTTTTTTTAATTTATTCAAAAGTTTTACTAGAGTAACAACCAAACAATATAAAAAGATTTGAAAAGAGCTAACAAAATAAATAAATAAATAAATAATAAACATTTGTAGTTCGTAGAGAAAATTTTCCAAAAGTACACTTGGCAAACTTCATTATGATAGTGGAGCATATTCCAAAAAACTCAAATCGTTTGTTTAAAAATGATGTTCCAATTTGTGTCTAACTAACGAAATTTGGTAAGAAGTTGCAAAAAAATAAAATAAATAAATAAATAAATGTAGACATATCTCCCAATTTGGTTGGTTAGACACAAATTAGGACACCATTTTTGAATAGACGATTTGAGTCGTATACTAATATTCCTTTACAATCCATCTCCATTACAATCGTGCCACTTGGCAAACTTCATTTGAGATTTTTCCAACTTGGAGATAGATATAGATTTCATCTGCAACTGAACACCAAGATTTTATTTATACCATAAAAAATCAATTAAAGAAATACCATAAAAGTGTCAGACAATTAATAGTTTTCCAAAAATGAAATTCTCTTTCCTTTTATAACGTATTTTACCATTAATATATAAGAAAACGAGATATGGTTTAACAAACATCTATAAGTAGTAGATATAGTTAGTAATGACTACGAGGCTCATCTTTCATTTACAAAATTGAGACAACGAAAAATTTCCCTTCAACAGTTTGAATGGAAACAATTGCTTAAATTATTATACCATTTAGAAGAAAGCCTTGCTTAAAATTAGAGAGACATATATGGTTTTACCAAATAAAATAAACAATTGAATGGCTGAATATCCTTAACTCAAAAGCCTGAGTTAAGAGAACACTTCTGCCGTGTTTACTAATCAGGAATCTCATCCAAGGAAAGGGAATTAAGTTCCTAATTTTGAATTATAGTGTTTACTAATGTTTTGGGGAATTAAGTTCCGTGGACCCCATCCACAAATCATGAATTAAGTTCCTGAAAGAAAGGGAACTTGATTCCCCTCACCCACCCTAGGAATCAAGTTCTCTTTCCTGATTACAAGGAGAATTCATATATCTTTACTAAACTATCCTCATATAAAATTAATAATAAATAAAAAAAAAACAATTGTTCATATATTTTTTTCATTAATATCTCATATGAAATTATGTTGTAAAATATATATACATATATATATATATATATATATATATATATATATATATAAAATAAAAATGAACTGCGAATACCTTGAATTTGGTATGTATATATAAATGATTTTATTAGGTAAATAAAAAAGTTTGATATAAAAATAAAAAATAAAAACATAACCACTACAAAAAAAAATAAATTGTGAACTATCATATACCGACTTCTTGCAGACATTGCATGATATATATATATATATATATATATATATATATATAATGAATAAATAAATAAATAAAAGGAATAAGAAAATAACATACCTTCTCGCAGAAGACATGAGTTTGTATTTTTTTTTTCTGCCGGTATTTCAGTTTTTATCCTATTAAAATTGATATATACATATAGCTCTATTTTGTATATAAGGGTATTTTTGTAATCAACTTTGTACAAATTTGATTCTATTTCTAATTCTTCAAAATTAGTAAACGTTGGAATTGAATTTAGTAACTTAATTCTGATTCCCCTCCATTCCCTTTCCGATAGAACTTGATTCCGATTCATTTCATTCTCAATTAGTAAACGCGCCCTTCATTCCTTTATATTCACATTTACAAAGGATTAATCAAAGGATTTTAATCCAAAAATATATGGCCATGATTTAAGCTAAATGTACAAATATCAAGCCAAGATCTTGATAGTACAGTATATACCATTGTCAATCAAGCAAGCATTTTGGCATTGATCAAAGGATTATGGTCAACTCATTGAGACGATTGGTTTGGAAATTCAATCTTGTCTAATACATGGGTCGTAGTCAAACCATTAACTTAGTTGTTAATATCCGAAACTAAGCACTTGATGATTCTTTGGTGAATTTATTGGCAACCTCCACTGAGGGGAGGAAAATTTGAAAATTCAAGATATGATTTTAAACAAGGATTATTTCACATAGAAAGTTGATAATAGAAAGTCTATTGATGAAGAGTAAAATTAGACAATTTCTTATTAATGAGGTACCAATTCAGCTAGGCGGCCGGAAAACGCATCGAAAAGGTGAAAATCGGACCAGTTATGCGGTGGGCACATAATCGAGCTGGGCGGCAATTAATCAGCTGGGCGGGTCAAAGCCGTTGAGTTCGCCGTTCTTTTGCACCGGAAATCAGGTGGAATAAGGCGTGGGATTGTCGTTTCCGGCAACTGGACTAGCTAGGGTTTGGTTAGCAATGGAGGCAGGTGTGAGGTTGAAGATGAGGTTGAGGAAGGCAGGGTGCGTTTAGCAGCGGGCTGGGTGCATGCAGGCTTCAGTTGAGTCAAGTTGGGCCAGCTTTTGGGCTTGTCTTTGGGCCTCACCCGATGTGGTGTGAGCTAGGGTGTATTTATCATGTTTGGGCCTCGTCTGATTTGCATGGCAAATTACGATATGCTCCCTGATCTCTTATAAAATCACAATAGCTTCAATCTTTCTTCAATAATTACACTTATACCCCTAATTGACCAATATTACTCCAATGCCCCTGAACTTTATAAATACTTGAAAAGAATTTTGTTTGGATTTATAATTGGAATTTGTTTGTGATTGGATTTTTATGTAGAAAAATAAAAAAAAATAGGTCTAAATTCGTCAACCGATTAATCGCCGACTAATCGGCTTAGGCGCTAGGCGTTGGGTCTCCGCCCGACTAGCGCCTAGCACTTACTAGAACACTGAGTATATATAAGACTAACAACTATAAGTATAGATGGTATTTGTTTAATTTATTGGAGAAAAACAATCAATTAACTCATTTCTTTAATCGATTTTTTTTTTCCAATCAATCAATTAATAGTTTTAAAAAAACGAAATTCTCTTTCCTTTTATAACGTATTTTACCATTAATAAGAAAACATTGTTTAAGAGAGATATGGTTTTACAAACAACTATAAGTATATATAGTTGGTAATGACTATGAGGCTCATCTTTCATTTACAAAATGAAGACAATGAAAATTTTCCCTTCAATAGTTTTGTTCCTTTGCCTAATTATATTTTCCAAACTCCATTTATCCGATTCAAAACCTTCGGGTTTCATGTTTAAGCTAATCCCCAGGGACTCTCTCGAGTCCGAGTTCCCTTTATACACTGGAAACCTCACTCAAATCGAAAGAATTCAAAGAATGGTTGAATTCAGCCATGCTAAAGCTAATAGCTATGTGAATCTCCTTTCTACTAATCAAAACTCAACATTATATCAGCCTGATAATCTTTATATTCCGATAATTCGAGATGATGTTTTTTACTACACTGGGCAGGTTGGAATTGGAACCCTGCCAAGAATGGTATGGTTAATGATAGACACAGGCGGTGGCCTAATTTGGACGCAGTGCCAGCCTTGCATAGATTGCTTCAACCAAGACTATGCCATTTTCGATCTGCGAACTTCCTCTACTTATCAAAGGCTTGAGGCTTCCTTGCAATCATTACTTGTGTTCAAGACCCAATAGTCGTTTCAAATGTGTTGACGGAGAGTACTGTGTCTACGAAGCTAGATATGGTGAAGGCAGAACAAAAGGTATCGCGTCCCTAGATTCATTCGTGTTTAAAACTATGAATAGTCCTGATACAATCATGTCAAGAATAATCTTCGGCTGCTCGAATGACAACCAAAATTTCTTGTTTGTAGAGAGGGGTTTGATTTCGGGATCCTGGGATTAAACTTATCCCCGGAATCACTGATCAACCAAATTTTCGGACAAAGCTTTAAACGTTTCTCATATTGTATGGCTCCTTTGATGGAAGGACTAGCGAGGCCTCTTTATCTCAGGTTCGCAGATGATGTCCCTCGACTCTGCGGAGTTATCCATAGAACACCATTTGCTACAGGGCCTGCTATCAAATACTACATGTTAAACTTATTAGATATAAGTATCAATTCTCATCGCCTAAATTTTCCTCCAAATACCTTCCAAAAAATTCCTAGTAGTGCCACTAATGGTTTCGTGATTGACATGAGAGCTCCAAATACTATGATTGATCAACGCACGAATGGAGGCAATGCTTATAGGGTGGTGATGACCGCCATAATGCAACACTATGATTCTTTTGGACTACAGAAAAGAAATCTGCCAACAACTGGTCCGAGATATCAACTTTGTTACTACGATAAACCAGGTTTCCATCAACATCCAACAATGACATTTCATTTCCAGGAAGCTGACTATTTAGTTGAAGGGAGATTTATGTATATTCATTTTGTTGAGGGAGGTTTTTTCTGCATTACAATACTTCCGGGAAATGGGGTTTCGATTCTCGGAGTACATCATCAGCAAAATATGCGCATCATTTATGATTGCAACGTTAATGAACTCCAATTCTATCCTAAAAATTGTATCTATGATCAGGTTTCATGATTCATCTTCAATTTTGAATATAATTGCCATTTGCCAAGAACCTAAGACTTTTGGTTGGATATATATATACTTGGATCTAACTCTAGACAACATATTTTCAGTTCAAAGTGTACATAATGTCCTGAACCAAGCCAAACTCTAATAGTCAGTAACCATCGGATTCAAAAGATTAAGCTATTAGGTAAGGATCCAAGATCGATATAAAGCACTCTAACATGATTAGAGTGAAACAAAATTAAAGCTAATAATTGTAGGCATAAAAGCTCCCAACAAAACTAAATATCTAAAGATCGAGCAAACAGGACCCAAGATATCATACTACAAGGACCCCAACTCCCCAAGTAATGTTGTCAAACATAAGTGACCAAGTTTAATCAATTTGAAGAAACATCACCCGGAAAAGGTCAATGGAAAACTATATATATATATATATATATATAATCAATTTGTTCTTCCTCCATTTAAAATTATCGGGGCCTGACCGATATGTACCTCTGTAAAATTGTATTTGTTTTGTATCAGTACAAATCAGAATCTCACAAGAAAAAACATTCCGAATCCCACATTTGAAACTTAATGGTTTTTTGTAAAATTAATGGAATAAAAAAAAAAGCTCGTCCTTTGTGAGATCATGATGTCATTGAATTTTTCACAAAATTCTTTTACACAGAATTTGGTAAGAATATTGGTGTAATGAGATTGTTAGAGCCATTTATTTATCTGAAAATCAATTTTTTGGACAGAATTCTATGAAGTATTATTTCAAGAGTAATGCTAGAGGACCCATAAAAGTGACCCAAAATTTGGACTCAAACCTATATGGCAACATCACATGGGATCTTTGGGAAGAGTGACGTGGGCTCATATTGTGTGTGATGTTGCCACATAAGATTGGGTCCAAAATTTGGGTCACTTTTTTAGATCCTCTAGCATTATTGTTATTTCAAATATGACATTGTTGAACTACTTGAACTTATCAAAATTATTTCAAAAAAAATTGATAACCACTTAATTAATCACAAGGCTTCAACTTCGAAGCATCACGTATTAATGGAAAAGAAGTGCTTGGTACATTCGTTGAGAGTTGAGACGAGTACAATAAATGTAGTAAAATGAAAAAGGGTGGACCTTCATTAATGGCAATTTTGTAATAAAATGAAGGGAAAATTTCACATAAGTCCTGATTTTGTCACATTTTTACACACTTTTATTATATTAGTAACTTTAGTCCCTCATTTTTTTCAAAATCCATTACATTAGTCCATTTGACCAAAGTAGTAACGGTCAACTGTGACAGAACTTATTAAAGTACAAATTACCCTTATCATCATTAAATTAAGCTAAAAAAAGATTTTACCCTCAAACTTGTTACAATATTACACCTTAAAAATATTTTTTAAAAAAATAACATAAGCAAATTAAAATCTTTACTAAAAATTATTATTAACTAAACAAAATAAAATATAAATATTGTAATAAACTAACTAAATTAATATTAATATCAAAATTAGTTAGTAATGAACAAACTAAATTAAAAATAAAATATAAAATAAGATATTAAATTCATTTTTAAAAAATTATAAAAAAAAAATGTTAGAAAAATGGAGGAGGTGCCTCCTCCTGTTTTATTTCTTACTTTTTACGTTTTTTTTTTTAAACAATATAACATCTTTAGCTTATATATATATATTATAATTATGAATTCTTTTTACAATTAAATAAAAACTAAAAAAAAAAAACTTTCGATGGAGGAAAGTAGATCTGCACCCGCACCATCACCAACTCCATACCCATCTACAACACCTTCACAAACGACATCTCCAACTCAATATATCTTCATTTCTAACTTCATCACATCTCTAAATCCATCACCAAAATCAAGAACATCAACCCAACAAAGTAAAAAATAAAATCAAAATATTTTGATTTGGAAATTTGGGATCAATAGAAGGGAAGAGATTTGGGATCCACAGAGTAACCAAAAAAAAAAAAAAAAACCAATAAAAACTCAAAAATTAATGAAGCCATGGAGGGATGGCAACTTGCAGTCCCTGTGAAGCTCTTGGGAGATTGCACCATTCGCATCTGATGGTGTGGTGCCATCTCCCATGTTTATTTATTTTTTGGGGGAATTATCATTTTAGTCCCTATGTTTTTAATTTCTGACACTTTTTTAACTGTCTTTTCAGTTTTTGCTGAGTAGTCCCTATGTTTTAAAAAATCCATCAATATAGTCCCTCCGTTAGTTTAACGTTAGCCACAGATAATGGAGAGAGGGTTATTTTCATCTTTACATAAAGAACCTGCCAAGTGTTAACACAAAAAAATTTGTATAATATAAAATAAAATTAATTTTAAAACAAATTAAAATTTTATATAATAAGGAAATAATAATAACATTAAAAATTTATTTTATGTTTATGTTTTGTTAACATCAATAACGCCCACCAAAAAATCTACGTTTTCCAAATTTAGTTTATGTTTTGTTAGGTAGAGATCCATCTCAAATCATCAACAAAACCATCATCAACAAAAATTAATACTAAAATATTATAATTATCTAAATCCTAATTGGGTTCCACAAATACAAAAATGAAAAAGAAAAAAAAAAGCAAAATAAAAATGAACCACATCGTTTTTCAAACAAAAATAAAAACCAGATGAGTTTGAGTCCAGATCATCTTCTTCACTAAATTTCTCCATCTTCTCTCTCTAAAAAAAGCCTTCTCTCTCATCTATTTCTTCTTTGTAGCACAACTTCTCCGGTCTCTTGGCTGCCGCGTCGAGCGCCGATCTTCTCCGGCGATAAGAGATCGACGCTCTCTTCTTTCTCTCTCGCCGAGTGATGGTAGTCGGAGGTTTGACGGTGGGGTTTGGTTTGGGTTTGACGGTGAGATTGGCTTGGTTTCTGGATGTTGTTGAATTTGGATTTTGGTTTGATGACGATGGTTTGACTTGGGTTTCATTTGGGTTTGAATCTAAATGATTGATGATGGATAGTGTTTATATTGAAGAAATTTGGAAAATTTTCCAGATCTCGTGGTAGATGAATGTGTGCCCTTGCTCATGCTCAGTCTGTTGTTGCTTCAATTGAGAAACAAAGAGAGTTTGATGAATCATATGGTGACACTGCAGTCGAATTTGAACTAAGGTTTAGGCTTGACTGTTTGCCTTTCTTCCTTTACTGTTGATGGAATACGCACTGCTAGTGCTAGCCTATTTCCTCTTGCTTTTATTTTCTTTTCTTTGCCATAAACCTAATTAGAAGATTGACATTGAAGATCCTGTTAATGAATTCTTCCAGAATGTCTTCAAATCTGGAAAATTTTCCATTTTAATTTTTTTAAAAATAATTTATTTGTAGATCTCTGGTTTCTAAAGAATCTGGGTTTTGTGAAGTTGAAATACTGTTATATTGTGTTTGATCGAGATAATTGATGGGTTGGGAGTTGAATTGGAGAATCTGAGTTTATGAAGATTGATGATCTAGGTAGAGGTTTTTTATTTTATTTTTTATTTTTTTTAATGATTAATTTGATCTCAACCGTCCATCTCTGAGATGGACGGCAAAGATCCACTTTTTTTTTATTTTTAAAATTTATGCTTTTATTTTTTTAAATGTTTTTATTTGTAGTTTTTTTGTTTTGTTTTATGAATTGGATATAAAACATTTCTTGATGTTGAAGATGAAGATTGGAGTTTGTTGATGTTGAAGATGAAGATTGGGATAGAGTTTTAATTTTGATTTTTTATTAATTTTGTTAACTTTTTTGTTTATAATTTATAATAAAATATTTATTTTATTTTGTAATATATGGATCAACCATCAGTCAACTTTAATTTGGATTTTAAAGTTAATACCCCTTTATTTTATTTTGATTTTTAAGTTAAGGGTAAAAGTGTCATTTTGCTTTTTCAGTAACGGTAGACCGTCAAAAATCTAGTCAAAGGGATCAAATTGAGTGGTTTTTTAAAACATAGGGATCAATCAGCGAAAATGAGAAAGACAGCTAAAAAAGTCATCATCGGACAAAACATAAGGACGAAAATGATAATATCCCTATTTTTTTTAAAAAACTTTTTTTTTATTTATTGAATATTTTTATAATTTTATCATTATTTTTAATTTTGATTTTTTTTTTTTACTCATGACATATTTTTAAAAGTGATATATCTTAAGTCAAAAATACCCCAAACATAAGTTGCTCAAAAATTAATGGTAGACTGACAGAAGGACTAAAATGATGTATTTTGAAAAAAATAAGGAATTAAATTTACTAGTATAACAAGAACGTTTAAGTGACATTTCACAAAAAATTAGGTACACTAGTGAAATTATCCCTAAGGGCTTGTTTGGTACACCGTATTTGATTGTATTATCAATAATATAAACCTTTGTTTGATGATGTACTGTATTACATTGTTTTAAGTTATTCATATATGACTTTATTGTATTTTATTATATTATAAAAATATAATATTTTTTTAAAAAAATTAGTTAATAAATCAATAAATATTTATTTTAATTAAAACAAAAAATTTAAATAAATAATATTTTTATAAATAAAATAAATATTTCTTATATAATTTTGAAATTATAAAAAATATTAACAACATAACATATATTTCATTAATATTCCATATTCGTTGGAAAAAAAAGAAGTGTTTTTTCTAATACAATATAACCTAATACCACAAAATATAATGTATTATCTAATGCGGTAAATGATCGTACAGTCTTTATACCTATGTTAGGCCCCTATTTTCATATTGTTTTGTGCTTGTTTCTTGAGTAAAACCAACAAACAGGGCCTAAAATGAAAACAAAAGGACACGTGTCAAATTTTTAAACAATGACCGAATCACTGGCAAATGATTGTACAGTCTTTATACCTATTTTAGGCCCCTATTTTCCTATTGTTTTGTGCTTGTTTCTTGGGTAAAACCAGATTTTAAATGGGAAGTTTGGAAGGATTTGTGTAATTTTAGAGAAATCAGAAGTCAAAGTGTAAATATCGAAGCAAGATTAAGTTTTGATGATTTCGGAAGACTGCTAGGGCCTCTCCGTAATTGTCCATTCAAATTCGCAAGCTGCCAGTCAATTAATGATGCTGTGCGATTTGCATCACATTTGAAGTCTACATGCACCCGTGCATTTATAATTGAAGGCCCAAGAGAGGACATGTTCAAGGCACTAAACCAAGACCATTAACTTTCTGAATACACCCCATGTTTAACCTCCAGGACATGTTCAAGGCACTAAACCAAGACCATTAGCTTTCTGAATACACCCCATGTTTAACCTCCAGCACTTCTCACCGAATCTCGCCAAAAACAGCCATTTTAGAGGGGCAATTTCGTCCTCTCATCACCCAATACTGTGCCTCTCCTCCATAATAATTAATACGCAGCCTTCCTCCATAATAATTAGTTGTTGTTAATGCGTGCATATTGATTGACTGACCTATTATTAACATGCAATTAGAATTTAGGCCATTTGAGAAGTCAAATTTCATGTATGAATGACCATCGATGCATGGGTCTTGATTTTAAGCTAAGTTAATAAAGAATTATTTGATTTGTGCATGAACATGCTTAATTAAGTGATTCTTGGACTCTTGAGTTTGATAGTTGTCTCTCTTTCCATTCCATGATTTTGGGTGTTTAGAGATTGATAATTTTTTGTATAAATTGATTAATTTGTTAAGCTTGCCATGCTAAGACCTTATGTGGTTAGTACTCATTAATTGGTTAAGATGAAAGCTAGATGTGCTTAATTGAAATCAACTAGTGAATTAGATAATTTTGCATGTTACATTTCTTTCCTAGCATCTCCATCACTATATCACCATCTTACTACTCTTGTATGACCATACTTGAGTTGTAATTAGTCAAATTAGTTAGTTTATTTAATTTGCATTTAATTATAATTGTATTCCGAACTTGCTATCAACAATCTCGATTTTACTTTTAATGCACGTGGTTAGATTTCAATAAATTGAGATGAGAACTAGCTTTAGATACCACACCTCTCTAAGGATGATCCCTTGCTTAGCACCATACGAATCGAACGATTCGTGCAATTGCAAGGAGAAATTATAGAGACCTAAAATCTCCATCAATCAAATGGCGTCGTCGCCGAGGAGGTGTAACGTATCTTTATATGTAGTAAAATGAAAAAGAATGGACCTTCATTAATGACAATTTTGTAATAAAATGAAGGTGAAATTTCATATAAGTCCTGATTTTGTCACAAAATATCACATTTTTAAACGCCTTTATCATATTAGTAACTTTAGTCTCTCATTTTTCCAAAATAATCACTTTAGTTCATTTGACTAAATTAGTAACGGTCAAATGTGACAGAACTTGTTGAAGTACAAATTTGCCCATATTATCATTTAAATAAGCTAAAATAAAGATTTTACCCTTAAACTTATTACAATATTACACCTTAAAAATATATATAAAAAAATAACATAAGAAAATTAAAATCTTTACTAAAAAATAAAATAAAACATAAGAATTATTATTAACTAAACAAAATAAAATATAAATGTAGTAATGAACTAACTAAATTTAAAAAAAAAAAAAAAAAAAAAAAAAGTAAATTCATTTTTAAAATTTTTTATAAGAAACATGTTAGAAAACTGGAGGAGGCGGCTCCTCTGGTTTTTATTTCTTACTTTTTTTAAACAAAATAACATTTTTAACTTATATATTCTATAATTAAAAATACTTTTTACAATTAAATAAAAACTAACAAAGAAATGAAAAGAAAAAAAAAACTTTCGATGGGATCTCCAACTCCAAGCCCATCTACAACACCTTAACAAACGACATCTCCAACTCAATATATCCTTATTTCCAACTTCATCACATCTCTAAATTCATCACCAAAATCAAGAACATCAACCCAACAAAGTAAAAAATAAAATCAAAACATATTGATTTGGAAATTTGGGATCAATAGAAGGGAAGAGATTTGGGATCCATGGAGTAACACCACAAAAAAAAAAAAAAAAAAAAAAAAAAAAAACTCAAATTAATGGAGCCATGGAGGGGCGGCAACTTGCGGTCTCTATGAAGCTCTTGGGAGATTGCACCAAGTCCAGTGGTGTGGTGCTATCTCCCATGTTTATTTATTTTTTAAAAAAATTATTTATTGAATAATTTTATCATTATTTTTAAATTTGATTTTTTTTTTTTTTTGACATATAGCACATTTTAAAAAGTGATATATTTTAAGTAAAAAATATCCAAAACATAGTTAGTCAAAATTAATAGTAGACTAACAAAAGGACTAAAAGTGTAAAATGATGTATTAAAAAAAAAAAAAAAAAAAACAGTGACTTTAATGTAATTCCCTCTAAAAAGAAAACAAAAGGACACACATCAAGGTTTTAAATGGTGACCGAATCATTGGCAAGTGATTCTAGCATTTTCCTTAATGGAAATAGACTTTGTAGTATGTAGATATCCACTTACTAAGCATTTAATAGATATAATTAATGTAATATTTTGAAAAATAGATATAATTAAAAGAAAATGCTTTTAGTCGAACAAATAAAAAAAGAAACCAAAAATGAGCAAGTGACTGTAATAAATGAAAACGATGAACCCTTAATTTTATAAAGCTATTCATATTGACAAGATGAGGTTCGTCATAAAGTAAAACTTCTCACACTTATATTACGAGGTCGTGGATTTGAGTCATACTCTCCTAACATAAAACCCGAATTATGTAATATTTCAAAAAAAAAAAAAAAAAAACCTATTTGGATTTTTTTTTAATACAGAAAACCTATTCATATTTTAGTCGAAAGAAATCTACCAACTTTGGCTGGTAATAAATAAGTGGAGAAATTCCAAAAATGTCCTTATGATTTCAGAAATACCACTGTTTTTGTTGTTTGAAAATCGATCAAAATAGTCTCTAGCCTTTTATGAATATTAAGAATATCTACTAAAGTGGACGTCATGTTAGATTGTTAGCCTCCATTTACTTACATTGGAAAATTTTGTATTTTTAGAATGAAATTAAACAAAACAAGAAAAATATCATAATAGTCCGTATAATTTCATAAAATACCAAAACAATTCTCTATATTTGAAATATATCATTTTAATTATCCATTTAATATTTTGTTAGCCAAGTTAAACGGTCAAAGGCCCACCCGCAACACTTTTAGACTCATTGACCTGAGACTTTGTGTTACCACGTAATAAGAAAATAAAGTGGTGCCTCTAGTATCAGCTATAGTTTTTAGCTACCAATCCTAACTAAATTAAATAATAAATCAGTAGATGACACTGGTTTCTAACTAAGAACAAAGAAAATTAGTTTCATCTATTGATTCATAAAAATAGGAAGAAAACAAATATATATATATTTTTTATTTCGAATCAAGAAGAAGATGGTTTCATATTTCTCTCTCTTTTTTTCTTTTTCTTTTTTTTTTACTTCTATTATTATTTTATTTCTTGGTTTTTAGTTGGAGAGTGGGATGCCACAGATGTGGCCTCCACCATTTTTTTTATATAAATATTTATTTGATTTGAATGAGTTTTTATCATTTCAAAAGTCAAATGTGGTCAAACTAATGGTTTGATAACATATGGTAATGGCAAAGGACTTTTTGGTTGTTTTTCGAAATTTCAGGACTACAAATTGACACATACTTACAACGTTAGGGACTATTTTGTTCAATTTGTAAACAATAAAAACAAAATGGTAATTTGTGAAACTTTTCTGGGAATGATATTGAAATTTCTCTTAAATATAAAATAAGAGGAAGGACACTGGTCCACTGAAAATACGGCCACAGTCTCACAGATTAACACTTCAACATCTCTCTCTAAACTTTCCCTGCAAGCAAGCTTCAGTACACCATTGTGATCTCCAAATCCAATTCCAATATTTTTCTGATCTTCAACAGTCTATTGTTTGAAACCCAGATTTTGGCATAAAGGAAGCTTCTTTTTGATCTTCAACAGAGTCTCAGTAAGCTAGAAACACACAACACAACCCACAAACCCATTTTTTTTTTTCATGGAGGGCTTGTCAGAATCTGATGTGGGTATTGTAGAGAGAGAAGAGCCGATGGTTCCGCCAAGTGGTGATGGAGAACCTACCATGAGAGTTGCCCATTTTCTGCAACCTACAGTGACCTCCATTGTATAAGAGAGTAATAACAATCTGTGTGTTTATTAATTGAATCATCAAAACATACTGCAGTATTTATACAAGAGATTAATTACGTGATGAAGAGGACTCCGTATCCTAGAGTATTTAGACTACCTATTGACAGCAGATGTAAGATAAACTAATACAAGTTAATCTAGGAGATAAATACAAATACAAGTTCAATTGTAATCAAACTGAGTTATCCTTAATACGCCCCCTCAAGATGGTGGGTATGTCAGAGACACCAATCTTGGACCGTAGAAGAGAGAAACGAGTCTTGGACAGCGGCTTCGTAAGAGAATCAGCTAGCTGGTCGGATGAGGCCACATGTGACACTCGAAGTTGACCCCGTTGAACCCTTTCACGGACGAAGTGAAAATCAATAGCAATGTGCTTCATTTTGGAGTGGAAGACAGGATTTGAGCAGAGATATGTTGCACCAACATTGTCACAATAAATTGTAGGTGGAGAGGGAGACTCGATGAGCAGCTCACGCATCAAGGATGAGAGCCAAAGGACTTCCGATGCAGCCAAAGCAACAGCCCGATATTCTGCCTCAGTAGATGAACGAGCAACAGATTTTTGCTTGCGAGAGCACCATGAAATCGCATTTGATCCAAGGAAGAGAACATACGCACTTGTTGAGGTTCGATCATCTTGGTTACCAGCCCAATCCGCGTCGGAGAAAGCATGTAAATGAAGTGGGGAGTCACGACGTAAATGCAGGCCATGTGCAAGTGTACCACGCAAGTAACGAAGGAGGCGCTTAGTGAGAGACCAATGGCCAGTTGTTGGACGGTGCATAAACTGAGCAAGTTTGTTGACAGCAAACGCAATGTCCGGCCTGGTGAAAGATAAATATTGTAGCGCGCCAACGACTTGACGATACTCAGTTGCATCAGTTAGAGAGGTGCCATCGAGAAGCTTCAGTGATTGGTCTGTTGGGAGTGGAGTTTGAACCGGTTTGGCATCAGACATTTTTGTGCGTGTCAGAAGATCAGTGACATATTTCTGTTGAGATAGGAATAGACCATGTGGGGACGGAAGCACCTCAACGCCCAAAAAATAAGATAATGTGCCGAGATCCTTGATGGAGAAACGCTGAGCTAGTGAGACGATAAACTTTTCTACAATCACCTCATCACTTCCAGTTACAATAATATCGTCAACATACACTAGTAAAAAAAGAGTGCACCCATTCTCATTAAATATAAATAAGGAAGAGTCAGATAATGAATTGACAAACCCAGTTTGAAGAAGGTGTTGGCGAAGTTCGTTGTACCATGCCCGAGGAGCCTGTTTCAGACCATAGATTGCCTTTTTGAGGCGGCACACATGAGATGGATAGGCGGGGTCAGTGAAACCTGGTGGCTGAGCCATGAAAACATCTTCAGATAGGTGTCCTTGAAGGAAGGCATTGTTCACGTCCAGTTGGCGGAGAGGCCAGCCACGAGAGACAGCTACACTTAGTATAACCCGAATTGTAGTTGTTTTAACTACCGGACTGAAGGTCTCTGTGTAGTCAAGACCCGGCCTTTGATGAAAACCCTTGGCTACTAGACGAGCCTTGTACCTGGAAATCGAACCATCCGGGGATCGTTTGATACGAAACACCCATTTGCAGCCGACAGTGTTATGAGAGGAGTGGGAGGGAACCAAGTCCCACGTACCATTTCGAACCAACGCATCAAATTCATCCGACATTGCTCGTCTCCATTCAGGTATTTTTAGAGCTTGAGAGGCACAAGTTGGTTCTGTTTGTATGGGTGGCAGCACACTGGTGAGGGAAAGTTTCGTGAGAGGTTTATGTATGTTATTTTTGGACCTGGTAAGCATGGGGTGGCTGTTATGTGGCTCGGCTTCTGCTGGAATTGAATCAGGTGTGGGTTCAGTCGGTGTTTGACTTGGGATGACAGCATTGCGTGAAGGTGGGGATGTAGTTAGTGGAGGCTGATGTGTGGCGAGATCAGATGTGAGAGAGGTTGGTTTATTGTGCATGTGAGGCAGTGTCATTGCAAGAGAGTGAGCAGGTGCGGGATCAGGTAAGGAGGGAGCAGCAAAGGATCTCGTGGGAGATGGGAGTGCAACTCGGGCTCTAGAGCTTGATGATGTCGCTGAAATGGTTGTCTCATGTGCAGCCGAATTAAGGGACTGGCCATGCACATGTGGTGCAGCCGACGAATGGGCATGGCTGGTTGGAACCAGGCCCGACGGTGGGGACTGACACAGCCAAGACTCCATGGAGTCAGCGGCAGAGCAAGGAGATGGGATGAGTTTGGACTTAAACGGAAACACAGATTCAACAAACGTAACATGACGCGAGACGAATAGGCGGTCATTCTCTAAATCTAGACAGTGATAAGCACTTTGAGATAGAGAATATCCGACGAATATGCACGCTCTAGACCGGGATTCTAACTTGTGATGATTATATGGCTTGACCCATGGATAACACAGACACCCAAACACACGTAGCTTGGCATAAGCTGGACGTATGGAGAAAATTTTCTCAAAAGGTGATGACATGCCAAGGAGAGGAGTTGGCATCCTATTGATTAAATATACTGCAGTTGTAAAGGCATAGGACCAAAACATGAGAGGTAGTGATGCATGTGTGAGAAGGGAGAGACCTGTTTCAACAATGTGACGGTGACAACGCTCGGAAACACCATTGTGTTCCGGTGTGTGTGGAGGTGTGGTGTAATGTGAGATGCCATGAGTGGAAAAAAAATGTTTTAGTGCGATGTATTCACCACCATTATCACTGTAAAAAGAGACAATCGGGTGGCCAAAAAATTTTTCAACAAGAGTTTTAAAACGAATGAATACATCGTGAACATTAGACTTATTTTTCAAGGGGTACATCCACATATATTTTGTAAAATGGTCGACAAATAAAACATAATATTTATAGCCATCTTTTGAAACAATAGGTGAACTCCAGACATCAGAATAAATTACTTCAAGAGGTTTTGAACTACTGACAGTTGAAACCGAAAAAGGTAACTTATGAGTTTTATTACACTTGCAGGCATCACAATGAACACTAGACCTAGAAAAAGAGGAAACAGACAATTCCTGGGAAGACACTAATTTATTAATTATTTTGGAAGACGGATGACCTAAGCGATGATGCCAGTCTGGAATCGATGCTTTGACACTGGAAAGGGCAATGAGAGGGGGAGGTGGCGGTTTGGCATGAGACGGCCATTCATAGACACCATTTTTAGTCTGTCCTTGCAGAAGTTGCGCCCCCGTACGAAGATCCTTCACAACAAAAGAGAGGGGTGAGAATTCAATAGAAACTTTATTAGCAGTGCAAAATTGAAACACAGAGATAAGATTTTGTTTCATAGTTGGGACACATAGGACATCAGAGAGTAAAAAAGAAGTAGATTTAAAGGGTAAGCGAAGGGAACCAGTGTGCGTGATTTGCAAGCCTGAGCCATCGCCAATCATAATGTCATCAGAGCCACCATATGGAGAGTGAAGGGACAAATTGTTGAGGTCCGTGGTGACGTGATGGGATGCACCAGAGTCAAGTAGCCATTCAGGAGGAGAGGCGGTATTAGGTGCAGCAAAGTTTGCTCTCGGTTGCCAAGATCGATTGGATTGATTCGATTGAGGCCTAGAATTCGCCGGACTTGACGTAAAGATGGAGCACTGCTTTGCCGTATGTCCTTGTTCACTGCATAATTGACAGAAACCGCGATACGATCGAGGTTTGTTAGATGAGTTTTGAGAATACCTGTTGGATTGATTCTGACCAGAATTGACAGCCTGTTTGGCGGGATTGTAGGACTGGTTTTGAGTGTTGTTTGGATTGAAGTACCGCCGAGTGGAGGTGCTAGTTTGGCCGCCAGGTGAGGGCTTAGAGGCATAGTTGGCGGTGATTGGCAGTTTTTGTTGTTTTGCAGCCTCTTGCTTCATTATTGCCTCACAATTGATGAGTTTCTCATGAAGTTCTTCAAAGGTTATTGCAGTGTCACGGGCACGAACGGCTGAGGCGATATCCTTGAACTCATCACCTAGTCCATTCAAGATTTTTACGGTAAGATCTTCAGTGTTCTCCGGTGCGTCGAGCATGGCTAATTCATCTGCAATACATTTAATGTTTTGCATGTATTCAGTAATAGTCTGGGTTCCTTTTGTGACATTAGTGAGAACACTTTTGAGATGCATGATGTGGCCTCTGGAAGGCTTTGCATAGGTGTTGGCAAGCGTAGTCCAGGCATCACGAGCGGTTTGAGCGGAAGCAATGAAGGGAATGATGGATGGAGAGATGGATCCAAGGATTGCATTTAAAAGCAATTGATCTTGCCTGGTCCAAAGGATGTGCGTCGGATTGGGAGTGGAGACATCGCCGGTTGTGATTGTTGCTGGTGGACACGGCTTTCGACCATCAATGAAGCCCATAAGATCGAATCCAATTAGGAGAGTGTGGAATTGTAGTTTCCATGATCGATAATTTGTAGCTGTCAATTTTAGAGGAGCTTGAGCAGCCACGTTGATCGATATTATTGTATTGGAAGAGGTAGTGATGTTGTGGGATGAAGAAGAAGATGAGATGACGGTGGTGGTGTTGGACTCGCCTGAACTGGTGGTGTTATTGAGGTCGTTGTTGGTCATGTTTGAATAGGTTGGATCAGATTTACTCGTTTGAGTTTATGTTGCTCTGATACCATATAAGAGAGTAATAACAATCTGTGTGTTTATTAATTGAATCATCAAAACATACTGCAGTATTTATACAAGAGATTAATTACGTGATGAAGAGGACTCCGTATCCTAGAGTATTTAGACTACCTATTGACAGCAGATGTAAGATAAACTAATACAAGTTAATCTAGGAGATAAATACAAATACAAGTTCAATTGTAATCAAACTGAGTTATCCTTAATACATTGAAGGGCCAGTGTTTCAGCTTCCTCCAAGCTGTTTCTCCTCCTTACCGCACAAATTTGAGCCAAAAAATTGGCCTTTGAAGCTAGCGTTCTATGGATGCTCATCACCTCAAGAAGACTGGAAAATTTGGGTAGGAAAAATGGCTTCTTTGCATGAATCGACTTGGAAAAAAGCCGGTATATATGAAGCAATCCTGAATTCCACATATGAAATCAGAAGACACACTGATTTGGTTCTTGGCCTTGCAGAGAAATGGTGTTCTGAAACCAAAAGTTTCATTTTTTCTTGGGGTGAAGCTACTATTACTCTGGAGGACATGATAATTTTTGGATACTCAGTGTTGGGGTCCTCTGTTTTAACCCCACTTGAAACAGGTGAACTGACAAAGACAGAAGAAAAAATGGAACTTACAAGAATTGAAATCGGAAGAACTGCAGGGAGGAGAGTAGATAATAATTTGTGGAAGAAGAAATTCATGGATAGTGGAAGCGAAATTGAACACGAAGCATTTCTTGTCTTTTGGTTGTCAAGGTTTGTTTTTCCAGTCTCCAAAGCAATTGTCAAAACTATCTTTCCTATTGCAATACATTTAGCTAGAGGGACTAGAATTGCACTTGCACCAGCTGTACTTGCTCACATTTATAGAGATTTGAGTTTGTTGAAAGAAAAGATTGTTGCTTTAGCTCAGTTAGATCACTTTGAGAATGAAGAAGACCGTAGTGCATTAGCAATTACTTTACATTCACCACTTCAGTTATTAGTGCAGATTTGGGCATGGGAGAGGTTTCTAGAATTGAGGCCAAAGCCTAACTTGATCCAACTTGGTGAGACAAGATTTGCTCAATGGCACAAAACAATGCTTAGAGTTGAGAATGTGAGGACAGTTTTAGACTCAGCAGAACAGCGTTTCGATTGGCGTCCGTATGCTAAAACTTTGAAATGTTGGAATTTCCCTAAGTTTTATGCAGAAAAGGAAATGTGGGTATCGGTTGATCCTAATCGTTGTGAAGAATTGGAGTCATTTGCTCGATGCTTGAGGATTTCTGAGCTCATTGGTCGTGGCTGTGTTGAGCATTACTTTCCACATCGAGTAGCTATGCAGTTTGGGTTAGACCAAGACCTTCCAGCTTGTGTTGCTCAAGTCAGTGATTACAATAAGCATACCAGTTATGCAAATTTGTATGTTCCACTGCGGCTTTATGAGGCTGATGTTACAACCCGATACCTGGAGTGGTGGAAGGATTCACTTCGCCATCTACAAGCTGCAAAAGAGGGTGTTCTGCCACGAGAAAGGATTTTCAGGAGTTCTAAGATAACTCGGAAGAAGAGATCAAAAACAGCAAAGAGAGTAAACTATTTTATAGAAGGTTTTGGTTTCTCAACTTCAAAGATGAGAAAAAGAAAATCGGAGGAGACTTCAACAGAAAAGAAGGAGGATGATAGTGATGCATCTGGTTCTGCTGGATTATTACCTTCGAAAATATTACCACGTAATCTGATAATAAAGAAGGAACTTAATGAATCCTCTTTTCCTCCCAAAACTAATCTACTGGAAGCATCCCAACTAACGAAGATAATCTGACCATTGAAAAACTGTTGATATCTAACATGAGACAGAGTGATGTTGGAAATAAACAACTTAACGATTCCCCTTTTCCTCCTGGTTTTCCTCCCAAATCTAATATGGCTGATGCAAGGGATACAACTAATGAAGATAATCTGACCACGAAAGGACTGTCGATTTCTAGCAAGAGACACAATGATGTTGGGAATGGACAGCTTGGTGAGGGTGAATATTCATCAGGCCATTGTCAAAAGTTATCCTCTTCAAAGGTAGTTAACGAGGCTGATAAATTAGTCATGCCCTTGACAGAACTGATTGAAAAGCAAAATGAACTTGTGGAACGTAGATTGGAGACAGATTTGGAAGATGCAGTTGGGAGCAAAACAGGTAGTACAAGTAATGATATGGAGAGGAGCCTGGGTGTTGAAGGAGATGACAATGAACATGAATCTGAGATACATGAACTGCAGATCGAAGATTGGGTTAGTAGGCTTGAGAGGATCGTTGCAGAACTTAAAGCAGCAAGATTTCGTCATAAATAGCCCACCACTCCATTAGAATGACAATGAATTTACTCATGTTAATAAGTTGTTATGTTTGATTCAATACCTACTTTCACTTCAATGAAACTTGAGAATGTTTGCTTTAATCATATTAGAAGATAGACGATTTCTAGATGTGAGACACAAATGTTATGTATGTAATCACAAATGTGGATGCTGCTTTGGATGTTAGTGGAGGCAGAGTTGGGGTAGGTGCTGTGGTTAGAAATGACGGGTGTTCCTATCTTTGCTGCAGGTGTGTGCTTGATTGGTGGGGCTGATGTTGAGTTGTTGAAGCAACTGCTATCTATAAAGGTTTTAAGTTTGCTGTTGACAGGCATTTGTTATTTTGTTCTCTTTGTTGAATCAGATTCTCCGAGTGTTGTCAAATTATGTCAGGGATCCTTATTTTCTAGGAGTGAAATTTTAGTGTTGTTGCTGATGTTAGATCTATTTCTTTCATTCCACGAAATTGTAACCAGGTTGTTCATGAGATTGAAAGTTACTTATGTGTTCTTTAAAAAAAAAAAAAAAAATAGTAAAATTTTAGTTTATTCTTGATCTTATGTAGGATCAATGTTCAGGATTAATGTTCACCGAGTGTTGTATTATTTGTTGGAATTACAGTTTATTAGCTACAAATAACTTTATATCTAAATTTTTCTAATACCGTATGAATAGCTTAGAAGTACAGGAATTACCATTAATTTTCACATATCTGAATCTGATGCATATTTTGGTCCCTTCATGAATGTGACCTAGTAGAATAATTAAATAGTGAATTCAAATAATCTTTTATTAGGTTTCAAAGTAGTCATTTTCTACTAATCAATTAAACGACCAAGTAAATGCCATCAAGTTAATCTGTCAAGAACTTCAATATTCTTTTTACAGCTTGACAGTGATCGAATATCGATGTTCCAGAGTGTCTTGCATTAATTGACTAACCTTGTTTACTGCAAATGCAATCTCAAGTCTGGTAGAGTGGCATATTGAAGATAATCAACAATGCTTCTATGCAGACGTGGGTTGATAAAATTTTGAGGAATGGAAAACAGAAGGTTGTGAGGAAGTATTGAAGTAATCCCATATCCTTAAAAGCAGGTAATTGATTGACTTGGAGAACAGTGAGGCAGGCAGACAACATAATGTGTATAAAGACAAGATATACACACTTTTGTAATCGATCACTTACACGATCCGACATAATATTAGTGGATCAAGCATTCAAGCTTATAACTCGATCTTATTGATCATGGAGATTGTTGTGCTTGGGCCGGTGTTGTTTGTGACAACTTCATCGGCCATGTCCTTGAGCTCCACCTTCGAAATCCTGTGATCACAAATACTTTCAGAGATGACGTATCTAATGCTAACGAATATGAATCTTATGAGAGGTCAATGCTGGGTGGTAAGATAAAGCATTTGATTTACTTGGATTTAAGCAGTAATGATTTTCAAGGAACTTAGATTCCTGGATTTTTCGGTTTCATAAGGAATCTAAGATACCTCAGTCTCTCCCAAGTTGGATTTGTAGGGATGATTCCACATCAACTTGGAAATCTCTCAAATCTACAATATCTTAATTTGGGCCAACTCCATCATTTTCCTCCGTTTTCCAACACCAATTTAAGGTTAATTTGTAGAGAATGCAATGCATATAAAGTTTGTTAAACATTTGATCCGATCACAATAAAACCACATTTGATGTATTTCTCTCTAATTAGTTTATGTACACAAAAGTACTTGATACTCCAAAAACGCTCAAAACAATTGGGCTTGGATTGGGCCTGAAGAGCACTAAAACAATTGGGCAAAAATGAATGGGCTAATGGGGCGGCCCAAACCTGAAGCCTATCTACATATATTTATAATAATTGTTTTAAAAAAAAAACAAATGTATGTAAACACTGTACACGGTACTCACTCTCGAGTTCCATAGAACTTGTGTGTAAATACCCAAAACCAAAACCCACTTGTTCATTGGTGATTTTTCCAACAATGGAGGACTTTTCAGAGGCTGCTATTGTAATAGAGACAGAAGATGACACGGTTTCACCCTGAGCGCACCAGAATCTCAACTAGGAATGCACAACATTACTTGTGGATGAAGAAATTCATCAACATTACTTGAGCATTTCTGGCCTTGTGTTGTCAAGGTTTGTTTTTTCAATCTCTAATTCTATAGTTACACAATGTCTTTTTCCTATTACATTACATTTAGCTAGAGGTACCAAAATTGCACTTGGACCGGCTATTCTTGCTCCAATTTACAGAGATTTGAGCTTGTTGAAAGAAAAAATGGTTGCTGCCATAAATTGAGATTATATATCTACAAAGGGTTGACCAAAAATTGGCATCTTTGCATGAACCCTCAAGGAAGAAAGCTGGAATACATAAACCTGTTAACAATTGAAAACACAACAGAATACTTTAAGCAGAGCAAAAATAGACGTTTATTTGGAAGGAATTTTACTGCATAAATATCAAAGGTGAAATAGCCTTTTTATAGGCAATACAATCAACAAACTTGACTACTTATCAGAGACAACGTGGACCACTAACATAAACTAACTGACCTACTAACAACATAAACAAAACCCACTAGCTGCATAACTAAAGCCTAAAGACCAGTTAAAATACTAGACACGTAAAACAAACTTCCTAATCACTAGGACATCAAAATAAGATTTCCAACAATCCCTCCCTTAAACTGATGTTTGCAAACATCCAGTTTAATTACAATTTTCACACAGAACCCTCCCTCAAACTAGATCCTTCAAAGTACAAACTCCAAGCAACTTTCTTAACTTTAAAAATGAGTCCAATTTGAGGGGTTTGGTACAAATATCAGCAACTTGATCCTCACTCCTGCAATAAACAAGATCAATTAATTCATCCTTTGTGAGATCCCTCAGGAAATGATATCTCACATCTATGTGCTTGCATCTTCCATGTAGAACAGGATTCTTCGAGAGTTGAATTGCTGAACTATTGTCACAAAAAATCAGAGTAGAACCTTGTTGCTTAAACTGAAGTTCTTCAAGAATTTTTCTTAGCCATAGAGCTTGACAAGCACAAGATGTTGCAGCTACAGATTCAGCTTCAGTAGTTGATAAAGTAACAAGTGGCTGCTTCTTCGAAGACCATGAAATCGCTGTAGAACCAATCATAAAGACATATCCAGATGTGCTTCTTCTATCATTCAAATCTCCAGCATAATCACTGTCTGTAAATCCAAACAATTCTGATTTTTCTCCCTTTTTATAGAAGAGCCCAAAATCAACTGTACCTTGCAAGTACCTAAGGATTCTCTTTGCAGCAAGAAGATGAATCTCTTTTGGTTGCTCCATAAACCTGCTAATGAGACTCACCGAATACATCAAACCTGGTCGTGATGCTGTCAAATACATCAGACTTCCAACGATTTGCTTGTAAAGCGTAGCATCAACCCTTTCTCCTACTGGATCCTTTACAAGCTTCAAACCCTTTTCAACTGAAGTAGTGGTAGAGTTGCAGTTCTTCATTTGAAACCTGTCTAAAATTTCTTGGGCATATTTCTTTTGAGAAACAAAAATTCCAGCAATAGATTGTACAACCTCCAAGCCCAAAAAATAATGCATTTTCCCAAGATCAGACATGTCAAATTCAAGCATCATGTTCTCCTTAAATCTTTCAACCATAATGCTATCATTTCCCGTATAAATCAAATCATCTACATATAAGCATACAATAAGCATTTTCCCCCCATCTTTACTTTTTGTATACAATGTATGCTCATATGGACATTTTTGAAAACCCTCCTTCTGAAAGTAGGCATCTATACGACTGTACCAAGCTCTAGGTGCTTGTTTTAATCCATATAGAGCCTTTTTCAATTTATAAACTTTATGCTCACAACCAAATTTCACATAACCAGGAGGTTGATCTATAAATACCTGCTCTTGCAACTCTCCATGTAAGAATGCCGACTTCACATCCAGTTGGTATATAGGCCATGAGTTTTGTGCCGCCAATGCAACCACCAATCTGATTGTATCATGCCTTGCAACAGGAGCAAAAACCTCTTTGTAATCCACACCAAACTCTTGCCTGTAGCCTTTAACAACTAGACGCGCCTTGTACTTGTCAACTTCACCATTCTCCTTCAACTTTGTCTTGTAAACCCACTTAACACCGATCGTCTTCTGCCCTTTTGGAAGGTCCGTCAATTCCCAAGTGTTGTTTCTTTCAATAGCTGCTATTTCTTCATCCATAGCCCTTTGCCACTTTACTGCTTTTATAGCAGCTTCAAAACTTGTTGGATCACAATCTGAAAATAGAGCAAAGTGTATAAGTGGGTCCTCCGAATTATTGACTCCAGTTACCTCAAAGTCTGTCATCCATGCAAGCCTTCTTTTAACACGTTGAGGACGTGAAACTGCTGTTGTATCAACCTGCTCATTAGCTTCTATTGCTGCTGGTGGAACTTGATTTTGAGGAATTTCAAGAACAGGACCTGCTGGAACAAGATGATGTAAAGGCTGCTGCATTATTTCTCCACCATCACCATCAAAAGTTGTTGGAATACGTTGTTCAACTGTGTTGATATTCCACGAACATGTTCTTTCTTCATCGAATACGACATCACGACTAATAACAATTTTCTTGGTGATAGGATTATACAATTTGTAAGCCTTTGATTGATCACTAACACCAAGAAAAATGCATTTTTCACCTTTGTCATCCAGCTTTTTCCTCTTCTCATCTGCAATATGAGCATATGCTATGCACCCAAAAACCCGAAAATAATCAACTGACGGTTTACGCCCACTCCAAGCTTCCTCAGGAGTTCTATTTTGAACAGCAAAAGTAGGACTTCTGTTCAAAATATGAACACTCCAACTAACTGCTTCTGGCCAAAAACTTTTGGAAAGATTGCTCCACTTCAGAAGACTTCGCACCATATTTAGAATTGTGCGATTTTTTCTTTCGCACACACCGTTCTGCTGAGGTGTATAAGCTGCAGTAAGCTGCCTTTTGATTCCATATTTGTCACAAAAATTATGAAATTCTTGCGAGTTGTATTCTCCGCCACGATCAGTGCGCAACACTTTTATTGGGCTGTCAGCTTCTTTTTCAACTCTTGCTTTAAAGCTTCTAAATGCTGTGAAAGCTTCAGATTTTTCCTGCAAAAAATAGATCCAAGTTTTCCGATTAAAATCATCAATGAATGAGATGATATACCGTTTGCCTCCATTAGATGTCGGATTTATTGGACCACACAAATCGGAATGCACAAGCTCCAGCACCTTCTTTGCCCTCCAAGATTTCCCCTTTTGAAAACTATGATGATGTTGTTTGCTAACAACACATTCTTCACATATCTCTGAAGAAGGCTCAAATTGTGGAAGACCTGCTACCATATTTTTCTGCTGCAAGGTCTTCAATCCACCAAAATTGAGGTGTCCATATCGAAAATGCCACAACCATGCTATATCTTCAAATTTTGCAGCAAAGCATGAATGAGTAGTGTGTTGAAGATGCAATGGAAACATCCGATTAGTTGTCATTTCGACTTGAGCAATTAGACCCAATTTTTCATCTTGAATTCGACAAACTCCATTCTTGATAGATATCTCATATCCCTTTTCTTGAAGCTGACCAACACTGAGTAGATTGGTTTTTAAATCTGGAACAAAAAAGACATTAGAGATAGAGTGAGTTGAATTTCCCTTGGTTTGGAGTGTTACCCTTCCTCTTCCCATGACAGATACTGTAGATTCATCTCCAAACTTTACAGTGTTTCAAAAGGATTCATCCAAATCAGAGAAAGCATTCTTGTCTCCACACATATGGTTGCTGCAACCAGTATCCAAATACCATAAATCCTGGTGAGTTTTTTCTTTGGTATGACACACCATGAGAAGAGAGACTTCTTCTTCCTCTTTTTCTGCAAAATTAGACCTTTCACCATGCTCACCACGATTTTTATTTAAATTCACACGGCATTCCGAGCGATAATGACCATACTTGTGACAGCGAAAACATTCAACATTTGTTTTGTTTGCAAACCTTGGCTTATAACCGGTTGAATTCTGACCGTCACGACCTTTCCATTTTCCTTGATAATCAGCACCTTTATTCTCTCCCAGCCGCTAGTGTGCATTCTTGCCTCTCCAGCTACCTTTTCCACGTCCAGCTCCTTTTGGAATGATTGCTTGTAATGCCTGCTCCTCTTTATCCTGCTGGTTGATTTTTTGTTCATGAACCAGCAAAGAACTTTGTAATTCATCAATTGACAGAGTGTCAATGTCTTTTGATTCCTCAATCGAACAAACGATATAATTGAATTTTGCCGTCATTGATCGAAGAATCTTTTCAACTATGGTGACATCCTCCAACTTCTCCCCATGTATTCGCATCTTGTTTGCGATGGCCATCGTTCTTGAGAAGTACTCTGAAACCGACTCTCCTAACTTCATTCGTAAAGTCTCAAATTCACCACGAAGAGCTTGGAGTTGCACTCGCTTCGCCCTTGTTGTTCCCTGGTACTTCGTCTTCATGGAATCCCAAATCTGCTTGGAAGTATCTTTGCAAAGAATTGTTTCCAAGATTGAACGATCGATGGCTTGAAAAAGATAATTTTTTGCCTTGAGATCCTTCAGCTGCAATCCTTCTCATTCGGTTCTCTGGGCATCCGTCAACACGACACCTTCAGCAAGTTCTGCTACTCCAAAATCAACGACCTGCCAATATTCTTTAGACTTCAAAAAATTCTCCATCAGCATACTCCAATGATCATAATGGCCATCAAAACGTGGAATTGAAGGTTGCACAAAATTCTGTGTGTTCTCTGTAGCCATCACTAATGACTGCTGCAATGAAAGTGAAAAGAAGATAACCAAGAAAGCTGCTGCAACTACACTCTTTCTCTCACTTTTCTCAACCTGGCTCTGATACCACTGTTAACAATTGAAAACACAACAGAATACTTTAAGCAGAGCAAAAATAGACGTTTATTTGGAAGGAATTTTACTGCATAAATATCAAAGGTGAAATAGCCTTTTTATAGGCAATACAATCAACAAACTTGACTACTTATCAGAGACAACGTGGACCACTAACATAAACTAACTGACCCACTAACAACATAAACAAAACCCACTAGCTGCATAACTAAAGCCTAAAGACCAGTTAAAATACTAGACACGTAAAACAAACTTCCTAATCACTAGGACATCAAAATAAGATTTCCAACAAAAGCAATCTGGAATTCCACCTATAGAATTCGAAGAAACGGCGATTTGGTTCTTGGTCTTGCAGAGAAATGGTGTTCTGAGACAAAAAGTTTCGTTTTTTCTTGGGGTGAAGCTACGATTACACTGGAGGATCTGATGATTGATGGCTACTCTGTGTTGGGTTCTCCGGTTTTCATTTCTTCTGGTACAAAGGAGTTGAAGAAGAGAGAAGAGAGAAGACAGACTGAACAAAGCAAGATGGGAACTCATCAGATTCTCAACTAGGAATGCAGAACATTGCCTGTGGATGAAGAAATTCATGAACACTGGGATTGATATCGAACATGAAGCATTTTTGGTCTTGTGGTTGTCAAGGTTTGTTTTTCCGATCTCCTATTCTTTAGTTACACAATGTGTTTTTCCTATTGCGGTACATTTAGCTAGAGGGACCAAAAATGCACTTGCACCGGCTATTCTTGCTACAATTTACAGAGATTTAGCTCGTTGAAAGAAAAAATTGTTGCTTTAACTAAGTTTAGTAAGGTTGGAGATAGAGTTATTATATGGTCACCTTTTCAATTGGTACAGATTTGGGCTTGGGAGAGTTTTATAGAGTTGAGGCCGAAGCCTAATTTGATCAAAATTGGTGAGACAAGATTTGCTAGATGGCACAAGATGATGATGATAGTTGATATTGTGAGAAGGGTTCTAGACTCGGCCAAAGAAAACTTTGATTTGCTTCCGTAAACCAAGGCTTTGAGGAACTGGAACTTGCCTGAATTTGATTTAGAAAAATCACTGGTTGATTCTGGTTTGTCTGAGGAATTTGAGTCGTTTGCTCGATGCTTGATGATTGCTGAGCTAGTTGGTCTTGACTGTGTGGAGCAGTACCTTCCCCATTGGGTAGCAATGCAATTTGGGATCGACCAAGACCCCCTAGCTTGTGTTGCTCAAGCCAACGAGACTGCTTCTATTGTGTGGAGCAAGTACATTAAGTCAATTGGTTGTGCAAATTTGTATGTTCCATCCCGGTTGTCTGAGGCTGATGTTACAACTCGTTACTCGGAGTGGTGGAAGCAATTGGTGTCGTGTCTGCAATGTGCAAGAAAGGGTGTTTTGCGACCAAAAAGGACTTTCAGAGTTTTTAATATTTCATATAAGAAGACATCAGAGAGAGCGAAGGGATTCTGTTTCGCTAGTTCCAAGATACAATCGAAGAAACTTGATGGAATCAAGAAAGGGGATTGTGCCTCTAGTAGTCATCCTATTTTGTTTTAAAGAGTTCCAAAAGCTACTAGAGTCATCAAAATGGAGGGAAAAAGACATCAATGCCTCTGTCACTCTTGATTCTCCTCAAAAGCATGCCCAAAAATCAGTGGAGATTTCGAAAGAAAAGGAGAAAGTTTGTGATGTGTCTGCTTCTGCTGGATTGCCTTTGGAGAAGCTACCACTGAGTCAAATGGTACAGAAGAAACTTAATCTGGCGGAAGCAGAGGAAACAACTCAAACAAGTGAGGAAGATGGTATGACCATTGCAGAATTATTGAGATCTAGAAAGAGACATAATGCTGTTGGGAGTGGACAGCTTGGTGATGGAGAATCTCTGGGTAATTTGCAATTTTTTTCCTCTTTAATGGCAGCTAAGGAGGTTACTAAATTTATTCATCTTTGACAGCATTGATTGAAAACTTTACACTGAATGCAACCGTAGAAACTGGATTGGAGACTGCTAAGGAAGATGCAGATGCAACTGAAACAGGTAGTCCAAGTCATGATATGGAGAGGTTCCAGGGCTGTGAAAGTGATGGCAATCAATATGCAGTTGAGATGCAAGAATTGCAGCTCGAAGAACAGGTTAGTGAGCTTGAGAGAATCTTTGTGGAGTTAAAAGCAAAAAGATGTGGCCATAAACAAACCGTCTCAACATCAGCAACAAAATGAACATGCTCATGTTTAACATGGTAACATGGTAACTGATATTGTAGGTATAACACTTTTTTCTGGACTATTTTTGATTTTGCAAAAAACACAAATATACTAAGTGAGCTTCACTTTAATTAAAGCTGATAACATTATTTTGCATTAATCATAGTGGAAAAAGTATGACTTCCAGATGTGAGACACTGATATTCTGCTATGTAATCACATATGAATGCACAGTAGATTATTGATTGCTTGAGTTGATGATGATGCATGTTTTTTGCATTTGTTTTTTCCTTTTTGATTTCTGCTTCAGAAGCGTTCGTTCATTTCTGATTATCAATTCTAGATTGTACGTAAATGTTGTGTTGCAACTAACAATATGCTAAAAATCCAAAGGCAGACAACTTCCTTTTGAAGTCATTGCTGGACTTCTGTCTCTTCTGGCTTGATATCTTGAGTCATTATACAACAATTATGCAGTTTATATCAGCATCAAAAGTTATGTACTTTGTTCTTATGGATCAAAAATTGATCCCTAGTAGAATCTTTTTCATACTTTATAAGCTACAAAATTACTCACACATATGAGATGTATTTATTTGTCCTTTCATGTAAATGAGACTTGATTTAGCCTTGCTCTGAAGAACCGGCTGGAAATTCGAAAAACCATTTGGCTAGGCAGGCAATTCAGTAGTCTCGAACCAGAGTTGATCGTGCTCATGATGCATTAATTGATTAGATATATCCAAGATGTGGCCATGTTGATGAACAATCTTGATTGATCATACAGCTGAGTTTGATTGTTCAACACTGTTTCTGATGATCATCTGATTATTATAAAATCAGTGGTGGAAGGTTTAGTCTGATATGATAGTCGGTATTTAACAAACTAAGAAGAGTTAGTTAGTGCAATGTTAGTCAGCACATTGTGTTAGGAAATAGCCATGTCAGCTAATTCTGTTTAGCACAAGAGCTTCAGCTTATTGAGTTAGGAAACTAGCTTCTTGAGTTTTCTCTCGTTTACTATCTGAGATTTTCTCTGGAAAATCCACATTCAATAATGGTGTCAGAGCTAACTTCGCACACTTCTGCATCACCTGCGCAAGCAGATCTCTCACAGTTATCTTACACAACAGGATCGTGTTTTATGCATCCAATGAAGCTCGAGTTGACTGTGAAACTCTACCACAACAACTTGACTATATTAGCTGCAATTAAAGTAACTAACTGTCTCTTCAAGTTCATAGATCCTAACACAGAGATTCCTAGCAAGACGAAACCTGACCGTTTTGATAATGAAATCTTTCTTGATTTCGAGCAACAAGACCAAATTCTTCTTTGTTGGCTTTTGTCCTCAATTAGTCAAGAATTACTGCCTCAGTTAGTTGGTTGTTCAACTGTGTGTGAGGCATGGCATGCTGTTGAAAGGCTTATTACTTCACAGTCAAGAGCCAATGTTACGCACTTGAAACTGCAAAACCTTGAAGAAATCTGGTTCAATTATGACCGAGTATTTGATCAAGAAGAAAAGTCCTATCCTGATTATATTTTGTCTGAGGAAGATAAAATAATAACCATTCTAGGAGAATTAGGAGTTGAATATGATTCATTTGTAGTTCCTATTACTTCTATGCCTGGAACCTTTTCAATGCCCGAAATCACAGCATTCTTGTTAACTCATGAGGCAAGGATTGAACAAGCATTCTTAAATTGAGATGTTGAGTGTCAATTTGGCATATAATCAAGGTTTCAATCAAAATAAGAGAGGAAATACATGGATACAATCAGGTTCTGGAAGAGGTAATTTTGAAGGTAACTTTGGACAAAATCAGGTTCTAGATTGTATGTAAATGCTGTGTTGCAACTAACAGTACGCTAATAATCCAAGGCAGACAACATCCTTTTGAAGTTATTGCAGGACTTTTGTCTCTTCTTGCTTGATATCTTGAGTCATTATACAACAATAATGCAGTCAAATGTTGAAGCTTGGACTGGAGAGATTCATGGTGGAGTTGTCGTGATGTCTATGACGATTCTTCCATTGGACCTGAAGACCATGTTTTTGAAGGTCCCTCTCTGTCTATGTGATTCCATAATTTTGTATTTTTTGGGGGGATTTTATGTTGTTTGATTATTTTTTCCAATTGGGTTTGGCCTTTTTCTTGTGATTTTTCATGGGTTGGTGATCATAATCTGTTAGTTGCCTTAAAGTTGGTTGCTTTATGCTAATCGGTGTTAGTTGAGTTTCTGTTCTGGGTTTGTCATTTTGAGTTATTGTTTCTCATAAATTGTTCATGTGTTTGAGCTTTTTTATGACTCTAATGAGACTAATTTGGTTGAAATTATGATCACAAAATGATGAAATTATATTGTATTATTATTTGTAATAGGCTAGTGAAATGAAGAGAATAGAGAGATGTACTCTGTTCCAAAATAGAGTATTTGAATTGAAACAAAAGATACAATTAGAAAAACTAAGAAAATAAAATCCAGATTCATAATGTTAACGATAGCAAGTTGCGAACGTATTTGAAAGGGAACAATCTCATTGAAAAGACAAAACACTACCAACATATTCTTATAGCAAAGTAAATTTTGTCTCCAAGAAGATCCAAGAAATAATGAAAGAAAGAACCGTGTGGAGTCCTCCACCATAAAATGAGTGGAATTTTTGGTGTTCAAACCAATCATCATCGGTACACATTACAATATAGTGCTCTGATAAATCTTTTTAAAAGAAAATGCCTGAAAGACCAAACTTGCAAATCATGGTATGGTGGTATTCTACACATTACTACTCTTCTAAGACATTGCTACACAATGACCTTAAATTCGTAACAGCATACTCTTCAAAGACTTCTTCATAAGGGGAGGTTTGTCACTTGAATCATGAGCCATCAATAATGTTGCAAATTTTACTGCAAAAAGTCAAAAAAAAAAAGTTCACAATCAAATAAAAGGTTTTACCTGTCTTCCAATGACCACAATTCATGAAAAGCCCAATATTTAATTGGATCTATTTACAAAACCCAAATTGTACATGTTAATAAGAACCCAAATTGTACATGTTAATAAGAACCCAAATTGTACAAGTGGGCTTGGTTAAACCAAAATTGAAGAACCCAATTCCAAGTCAACATCTCAGTCCATACTGATACAGTTGAGTTGCTTTTTGTTGGAACTTCTAACTGATTCCAGAGCTAATCTAACCAAAGTTGACTGTGAATAGTGATCAACAACCCAGCAAGATTTTTTGTTTCTCCACTCAATAAAGCTGAAGTGACAGCTTTGTTGATTTCTCCATTCAACCAAAGTTGATTGTGAGGTGAGCTTAATTTTTCTTGTCTTTGTGTCCAACAACCAAAGTTTACTACAAGGGGCTTGAAGCTTCAACAAACGCAATACGCCTGTTTGTTTCGCCTTATTGTATTGTATACTAATTAAAATGTATTAAAATAATATAATACAATATTTATAAACATCGTATTAGCTAATACATTATATTTGGTGGTATTAGGTTGTATTGTATTAAAAAAAAAAAAAAAAAAAAAAAACTTTAATTTTCTCTTTTTTTTCAACAAATATGGAATATTATTGAAATATATGTTATGTTGTTATTTTTTTTTTTAATAATTTCAAAATTATATAAGAAATATTTATTTTATATATATATATATTATTTATTAAAAAAAATTCAATTAAACTAAATATTTATTGATTTTTTTATATAAAAATATTTATTGATTTATTCATGATAAGGATATTTAAAATTAATTATTAACTTTTTTTTAATATTATATTTTTTTAATATAAAAAAAATCAATAAAGTCATAGGAATAACTTAATACGATATAATACAGTGTATCACCAAACACTGGTTTGTATTAATGATAATGCAGTGTGATACAATTCAATACAGTCCAATACGATGTGCCAAACGAGCCTTATAGGTACAAAGATAGACCAGAGCAGTGGTGATTGGGGTTCTGGTTCGGAATTGGAACCGAGGGAAACTGGTTTCGGTTCTCCCGATTCCGGTTCTGGTTCTAACCGGTTCGAACCTTTAAAAAATAAATTTTCAAATTTCAAGATCTATATACTCTCTTTCTCTCAATCAAATCAAATTTAAAATCTAAAAAAGAAAAAAAAAAAAAAAAAAACTCTCTCTCAATCAAATCAAATTAAAAATCATTAATATATATATATATATATATACATATTAGTTTTTTTATTGTTTGTTCGAATTGATATGAAATATATCAGTTCATTTGCATGTAGGTCATTGGATTTAAATGCTTTTGACTTGGTTGTATGCACTTTCTAAAGCATCTTTTAAATTCAATGGGCCACATATAAGGAACTGATATATTTTATATCAGTTCGATCTGATAATAGAAAGACTGATATCTATATATATATATATATATATATATATATATATAGTTTGAAATTTAAAAAAAAAAAAAAAAAAAAAAAAAGAGTGGAACCGGTTGGAACCATCGGTTCCAAATCGGCCTTGAACCGTCAGTTCTAGAACGGTTCTTGAAAAATTAGAATCGAAACCTTATGAGTCTCGATTCTGATTCCGGTTCGAACCAAAACCGCAACTCCTGATTCCAGTCCGATTTGTACAATGATGGTTTTGGTTCGAACCACTGGTTTAAACCGAACCGCAGTCACCTCTAGACCAAAGCCATTTTGAGTAACTTGATATAGACAAGAGCCATCTCTCCTTCAAGGCAGCTTCCAAAGTTCCAGGTGCTGAATTCCATTACCCCTAATTAACACTCTTTCGTTGATTGTTATACATTTAATTTCTATACTTTTTCTTTTCCTTGGTTGTTTTATAATTTATTTGACTTAATTTTCTTGAATAAAGTAAAATTTAATTGTCAACAGAGGCATAGCTCAACAGGTAAATAGACGAACTTAGAGCTTGAGTAAATAACTCTCAAATTAGTAGTTTGAATCCTACCAATGGCGAAAGCTTTTAAAAAAAATACATGATCCCAAATTAATAAAAAAAGTGTTTCAAAAAAAAATTAATTACTTTATTTTATGTTTTAAATTTAGTTTCCTCATGATTTATTTTTCATTAGTTGAGTTACTTCTTGTTGGAACCAATGTCCCGTCCCAGAATTAATCCAACCCTTTGTCAAAATTTTGAAATAATAATAATAATAATAATCCGACCTAGAAATGAGTATGCAGATCACTGCAGATGTCGGTAACAAAGTTTACTGTTAGAATGTTAGGTGCGCCAAAATTAAATTTAGGAATCGAAAGCCTTTGTTTATTCAGATGAAATATAGAACAGTTTCTAAATCCCAATTTGTTGTAGGAAAGATAAAGAGTTTGGAAAAAGATAGAGAAAATTTTTCCACAATTAATAGTTTATAGATTGTTTTTATTTAATCAGTATATAGTTTATTAAGTACATAATTTTTTCTAGAAAGAGATTTAATTTCAGAAATGTAAAATAGGTTATTTATGCTTTTATATCTATTCAGAGATATCTGTTACAGAAAAGATTTTGTTTTCAAAATTTATTCCACTTATTGAGCATTAGTGCTCATTATTTTATTTTAAACTATTATTCCTAAGTGATTATCGGGTTTGTACAAATTTTTTAGTATTGTGAGATATGACACGTGTGATAACATAAATTATAGTTCATAATTTTAACTAAAAAATGTTATGCATATGTGCAAATATTTAGGGGCTGTTTGGTAACGTTTTCGTTTTTCGGCTTTTGTTTTCTTGGAATCTGAAGTTTTCGAAAAACTGATTTTTGGATTTTTTGAATTTGAAAACACGTTTGGTAGCAATGGTCGAAAACGATATTTGGAGAATCAAAACATAGAAAACGTGTTTGGTATAATATTTTTAAAATCATTTTTAAAAGATTAATATTATAAATAATGAAAAAGTGATATTAAAATAATTAAACATTAAAACTAAAAAAATAAAAATTAAATAGTAAATAAATTTAATTTTCATCATTAAACCTATCGAAATCATCATCATCTTTTTGGTATAGATCTATGAAGATCCAAAAGATGGATTTGGTTTGAGTAAATTTTATTGCTAAAAAAAAGTTTTCAAGAATATTGAGAACAACAGAGATCTCAATTTTTTGTTCATTAAAATTGAGAACTGTTCTCAATATTTTATAAAACAGTTTTTTGAAATCATCCCACCAAACGGGTTTTTCCAGTTTTTGTGACTCAAAAAACAAAAAACAGTTTTTGAAAACGTTAACAAACTCGCCCTTTGATTCCAATATTTTTTCTTAAAGAGCTTTCAAAAGATCTTTTATGACCGACACATCATTTCCAAAGTTATTTTTATAAATCTCATTATTCTATATTAGTTTTCGAATATGAAAATAATCAATGCATTATTTTAGTTTTATGCTTTTATAAAACTACTTGATGGTGAGACTACTATTAATAAGAGATGAAATTTATGTTGATAAATAAGTCACCCATAGATTTATTTTTTATTTTAGAAAAATTTGAGACTTTAGTTAGAAAGATCTGAGTTTTCACAGGATTCTCTCAAACTCAAGAGAGGAGTTGGGATGGGTCCTATCACTTAGGCCTTGTTTGGTGCACGGGATTGGATTGTACTATTTTATGAGATTTGATTGGATTAAGATGAGAATGAGATTAGATGAGATTGGAATGGACTAAATTAATACTATGTTGTGTTTGGGGAAATATAGGACTGTACTGAATTAATACTATGTTTTGTTTGGTGAAACATGAGATTGGACTAAATATATTAATATTTTTAATTTAATATTATTTTAAAATTGAATAATAAATTACTAAAATATGTATATGAAATTTTTTTTTAAATTTATATATTATTAAAGTAATAATATCCAAAAAAGATTTTTAAAATATAGATTTAAATTATTTTTAAATAAATTTAAATAATTTTCAATTTTATAATTTTATTATTGACCCATTTAAATATTATTATTGAATTATTAAAAAATCTGAAAGAAAAAACTAAAAAACTAAAATAAAAAAAGTTGTCATGCATGATGCGGGACAAATACACCCATTACAAAACGTAGGACTATTTGACAAAAAATAGGGCCCGCAGGATTTTATTGTCCAATCCAACGTGACCTCTAAACATAGGATTGAATTGAGATTAGTCCAATCCCAATCCAATCCTATGTAACAAACAGGCCCTTAAAGTAAAAGACTTTTCTTTAATGATCACATAATCTTATAAGACTAATGGTTGGTCTAAGATCGTGATATGGCCTATGGGGAAGACTTGTATGTATTAGTTATTAACAAGTCAATGTGAATTATAATTGATCAATGTAATAATATCACCATGGAAATTTCAAGGAAGGTGGGAATGTAATTTCTTTACTTACATGACTTGGAAAGTTGAATTATCTCAGTGATTGTTTAGTTGGGCTTTCTACTACATCAAAAGCTCTACACATCTCTATTAAAATTTTTTTTTTTGAGTTGTTTGGTTGGACTTTTGAAATTGTCTATTTTAAATTTAATAGAGACTAGTAAATCTTTTTTTGTTGGGTTTTTGAAAAACCTCTATTGGTAAAAGATCTACTTGTAATAGATTTATTAGAAATAAAGATTTAAAAAAAAAAAAAAAATTATACGTTCGGTAGACTTTAAAAAAGGTATATTTGAAGAAGTACCTTCCCATGAGTTTTTGTCTAGTAGAGGTTTAAACTCTACTAGTTTCTACTCAGTTTAAAATAGACAATCTTAAAAGCCCAATCAATAAACTTTAAAAAAGGTATATTTGAAGAAGTACCTTCCCATGAGTTTTTGTCTGAGATTTAAACTCTACTAGTTTCTACTCAGTTTAAAATAGACAATCTTAAAAGCTCAATCAATAGACTTTAAAAAACTCAAATAGAGGTTTGTAGACCTTTTGAGACAGTGAAAAACCCAACCAAACAAGCAGTAAACCTCTACCTAGCAAAAACTCATAGGGAGAAGCTTCTTTAAATAGACAATTGTAATTATTTTTTATTTTTCAAAAGCTCTATCTCTAATCTATTACAAATAGACCTTTTATAAATAAAGGTTTTTCAAAAGCATAACCGAATAAATACAATTATTGATAACTCTATATCAAATTACAAAGCATAAGGGATTTTAAAACCTAACATGACGTAAGTGGCTTTTAATAATTCTAAAAAATCTGAGGTAATTGATGATGTCATATCGGTTCAACTTCCCATTACGGCATTACTCCACTCAATTGAATTAATACAAATCATTGCTAACTAGTGACCGCTGGTCCAAAAATACTTTTGATCTTTTGGATAAGACCTAAAAAAGGATACAAAGCACAACATGAATAATTGGGGTATGTGTATAGACTCTAGATCTCCATTGAATTTTTTTTATTTTTTATTTTAAATCTTTAGTTGCGAAGTTTTGCCCAGAGCAATAAAACTTTGGGTGGTGGATAAAAATAGAAAAACCTATTTTGATTTGACTATTTTCAGCTATTTCCTCTATGAAAATTTCCAAAACCACATTTTTATAATGTTATCCTTCTTTTAATATAGAATTATTTTTTTACATAAATTAAATTATCAGGAAATTTCCTTCATTATTATTTTTCAATCAATATATTAGCTTTTAGCTACGATGTAGGATCCATTTGGAGTCTTTTGACCATCTCAAGATTGTCTTCCTTCAGCTTTCCAAGTCATGTAAGTAGAGAAATTACATTCCCACCTTCCTTGAAATTTCCATGGTAATATTATTACATTGTGGGACAGAGCCAACTGTTTTTAAATGCTTTTATAATTTTTCTCTTATCAATTATAATTCACATTGACTTGCTAGTAACTAATACATACAATTCTTTCCCATATTAGAGCATCTCCAATACAAATATACATTTAGAGAAAATTGAGTGTCATATACGATAGATAGTTAAAAGTTCGAAAAACTTTCTCCAATGCAATTATCTAACTTCAATATGGAGATGCAGTGGCAAAAAAAAATTAGAGAATATGGAGTTGAGTTTTTAATTCTAGAAACTCTCATATAAATTTTGACTAGGATTTCTAACTCTTTCCAATAAAAGAGGAGAGATGGTGGAATAATTGTTTTATTATGATTGGTAATAAAATGAATGCATATTTGATTTTAGATAATTGCATTGGAGATGTGAATACTCATTTCCCTTAAACAAATTTAAAAGTGGGTCCATAATGAATAGAAATATTGATGTGTCACTATTTTAAAACTAGAAAATACATATTTGCATTGGAGATGTTTTTACCTTCCCAGACCAACCATTAATTTGATAAGATTATATGATCTTTATAGGAAAGTCTTTTATTTAAGGCCATGTTTGTTACATGGAATAAGATAGGATATGACTAATTTTAATCTTATATCCTATTTTTGTTGCTTGCAACTTATCCCACCATGGAAATTTCAAGGAAGGTGGGAATGTATCTGCATTAGTTTGATGATGTCTAACAATTTTAGTATCACCCAGTTTCATCATAATATCAATAATATAGATACATAAATAATCGATTGATACAAGTCATCGTTACTATAAGGGGCTTGAAGCTTCAACAAATGCAGTAGCACATGTTTGTTTCGCCACATTGTATTGTATTAAGCAATTAAAATATATTGAAATAATATAATATAGTGTTTGGTCTAAATACTGTATTATATTATTTTAGTACATTTTAATTGCTTAATACAGTAAACACCGTACTAGCTAATATATTATATTTGGTGGTATTAGGTTGTACTGTATTAGAAAAAACACTTTTTTTTTTTTAACAAATATGGAATATTATTGAAATATGTGTTATGTTGTTAATTTTTTTTTTTATAATTTCAAAATTATACAGGAAATATTTATTTTATATATAAAAATATTATTTATTAAAAAAAATTCAATTAAACTAAATATTTATTGAATTTTTTTTATGAAAATAGTTATTGATTCATTCATGGTAAGGATATTTAAAATTAATTATTAACTATTTTTTGAAAAATATTATATTTTTTAATATAAAAAAATTCAATAAAGTCTTAAAAATAACTTAATACGATATAATACAGTGTATCACCAAACACTGGTTTGTATTAATGATAATACAGTGCAATATAATATAATTCAATACAGTCCAATACAATCTAATACGGTGTGCCAAAAGAGCCCAGAGGTACAAAGATAGACCAGAACAGTGGTGACTGGGGTTTCGGTTCGGAACTGGAACCGAGGGAAACTAGTTCTGGTTCTGGTTCTAACCGATTCAAACCTTTAAAAAATAAAATTGAAGAACCCAATTCCAAGTCAACATCTCAGTCCTTACTGATACAGTTGAGTTGCTTTTTGCTGGAACTTCTAACTAATGCCAGAGCTAATCTAACCAAAGTTGACTGTGAATAGTGATCCCCACATCGGATCAACAACCTCGTGATGTAAGTATAATGGGGTCTTAACCACGGGGCCAACCTCATATTATCTAGCAATATATATATGTTACTTGTACATCATTATTTTTTTAAGTATTATATTAATTGGAGTTTTTTGAGAGGTAAAGGACTTGAACCCTTAATCTTGTAGTGTAAATGTGAGGGTAATGGACTAAATATTAGCTTCCCAACAATAAAGCAAAAAACGTGACAGCTTTGTTGATTATTAGCTGGTGGGTTGTAGTTGAGCACCGGCAAGATTTTTTGTTTCTCCCGTCAATAAAGCTGAAGTGACAGCTTTGTTGATTTCTCCATTTAACCAAAGTTGATTGTGAGGTGAGCTTAATTTTTCTTGACTTTGTGTCCAACAACCAAAGTTTACTATAACAAATGCAATAGGCCCGTTTATTTCGCCTTATTGTATTGTATTAAGTAATTAAAATGTATTAAAATAATATAATACAGTGTTTGTAAACACCGTATTAGCTAATACATTATATTTTGTGGTATTAGGTTGTATTGTATTAGGAAAAAAAAAACTTTTTTTTTTTTTTCAACAAATATGGAATATTATTGAAATATATGTTATGTTGTTAATATTTTTTTTTATAATTTCAAAATTATATAGGAAATATTTATTTTATATATAAAAATATTATTTATTAAAAAAATCAATTAAACTAAATATTTATTGATTTTTTATATAAAAATATTTATTGATTTATTTAAAATTAATTATTAACTTTTTTTTTAATATAAAAAAAAAATCAATAAAGTTATAGGAATAACTTAATACGATATAATACAGTGCATCATCAAACATTGGTTTGTATTAATGATAATGCAGTGCAATACAATACAATACAATTCAATACAGTCCAATACGGTGTGCTGAATGAACCTTAAAGGTACAAAGATAGACTAGAGTAGTGGTGATTGGGGTTCTGGTTCGGAATTGGAACCAAGGGAAACTGGTTTCGGTTCTGGTTCTAACCGGTTCGAACCTTTTAAAAATAAATTTTCAAATTTCAAGATCTACAGACTCTTTTTCTCTCAATCAAATCAAATTCAAAATCTAAAAAAGAAAAAAAAGAAAAAAAAAACTCTCTCTCAATCAAATCAAATTAAAAATCATTAATATATATATATATATATATTAATTTTTCTATTGTTAGTTCGAATTGATATGAAATATATCAGTTCATTTGCATGTAGGTCATTGGATTTAAATGCTTTTAACTTGGTTGTATGCACTTGCCAAAGCATCTTTTAAATCCAATAGGTCACATATAAGGAACTGATATATTTTATATCAGTTCGATCTGATAATAGAAAGATTAAGACATATATATATATATATATAGTTTGAATTTTTTTTTTTAATTTTTTTTTTTTATAAAAAAAAGAGTGGAACTGGTTGGAACCGTCGGTTCCAAACCGGCCTTGAACTGTCAATTTTAGAACGATTCTTGAAAAATTAGAATCGGAACCTTATGGGTCTCGATTTTGATTCCGGTTCGAACCAGAACCTCAACTCCCGATTCCAGTCCGATTCGTAAAATGATGGTTTTGGTTCGAACCACTGGTTTAAATCGAACCGCGGTCACCTCTAGACCAAAGCCATTTTAAGTAACTTGATATAGACAAGAGCCATCTCTCCTTCAAGGCAGCTTCCAAAGTTCCAGGTGCTGAATTCCATTACCCCTAATTAACACTCTTTCGTTGATTGTTATACATTTAATTTCTATACCTTTTCTATTCCTTGGTTGTTTTATAATTTATTTGACTTAATTTTCTTGAATAAAGTAAAATTTAATTGCCAATAGGGACATAACTCAACAGGTAGATGGACGAACTTAGGGTTTGGGTAAATAACTCTCAAGGTCAACAGCTTGAATCCTATTAATGACGAAAACTTTCAAAAAATATATATAATCCCAAATTAATAGAAAAGGTGTTTCAAAAAAAATTAATTACTTTGTTTTATGGTTTAAATTTAATTTCCTCGTGATTTATTTTTCATTAGTTGATTGTTTTTCTTAAAGAGCTTTCAAAAGATCTTTTATGACCGACACATCATTTCCAAAGTTATTTTTTATAAATCTCATTATTCTATATTAGTTTTCGAATATGTAAATAATCAATGCATTAATTTTGTTTTATGCTTTTATAAAATTACTTGATGGTGAGACTACGGTTAATAAGAGATGAAATTTATGTTGATAAATAAGTCACCCATAGATTTGTATTTTTTATTTTAGAAAAATTTGAGACTTCAGTTAGAAAGATTAGAGTTTTCACACGATTCTCTTAAACTCAAGAGAGGAGTCGGGATAGGTCTTATCACTTAGGCCTCGTTTGGTGCATGAGATTGGATTGGACTATTTTATATGATTGGATTGGATTAAGATGGGACTGAGATTTGACTGGATTGGACTGGATTAAATTAATACTATGTTATATTTGGGGAAACATGGGACTGTACTGAATTAATACTATGTTTTGTTTGGTGAAACATAGAATTGGACTAAATATAATAATATTTTAATTTGATAATATTTTAAAATTGAATAATAAATTACTGAAATATGTATATGAAAAAAATAAATGTTTTAATTTATATATTATTAAAGTAATAATATCCAAAAAAGATTTTTAAAATATAGATTTATATTATTTTTAAATAATTTTCAATTTTATAATATTATTGATCCATTTAAATATTATTATTGAACTATTAAAAAATCTGAAAGAAAAAACTAAAAAACTAAAATAAAAAAAGTTGTCCTGCATGATGCGGGACAAATAAACCCACTGCAAAAACGCAAGACTATTTGACAACAAATGGGACCCATAGGATTTTATTGTCCAGTCCAATGTCAAAAATAGGATTGGATTGAGATTAGTCCAATCCTATGTAATAAACAGGTCCTTAAAGTAAAAGACTTTTCTTTAAAGATCACATAATCTTATAAGACTAATGGTTGGTCGAAGATCGTGATATGGGGAAGACTTGTATGTATTAGTTATTAACAAGTCAATGTGAATTATAATTGATCAAAGTTATAAAAGCATTTTTAAACGGCTGGCTCTGTCCCACAATGTAATAATATCACCATGGAAATTTCAAGGAAGGTGGGAATGTAATTTCTCTACTTACATGACTTGGAAAGTTGAATTATCACAGTGATTGTTTTGTTGGGCTTTCTACTGCATCAAAAGCTCTACACATCTTTATTTAAGTTTTTTAGAGTTGTTTGGTTGGGTTTTTGATATTGTCTATTTTAAACTTAGTAGAGACTAGTAAGTCTTATTTGGTTGGGTTTTTGAAAAACCTCTACTGGTAAAAGATCTATTTGTAGTAGATCTATTAGAAATATAAGTTTTTTTTTAAAAAATAAAATAAATTATACGTTCGGTAGACATAAAAAAAAAGGGTATATTTGGAGAAGTACCTTCCCATGAGTTTTTGCCTAGTAGAGATTTAAACTCTACTAGTCTCTACTCAGTTTAAAATAGACAATCTCAAAAGCTCAATTAAACAACTCTAAAAAAACTCAAATAGAGGTTTGTAGACCTTTTAAGACAGTAGAAAACACAACAAAACGAGCACTAAACCTCTACCTGTCAAAAACTCATAGGGATTATTTTTTTCAAAAGCTTTATCTCTAATCTATTACAAGTGGACCTTTCATAAATAAAGGTTTTTCAAAAGCACAACCGAATATATACAATTATTGATAACTCTATATCAAATTACAAAGCATAAAGGATTTTAAAACCTAACATGACGTAAGTGGCTTTTAATAATTCTAGAAAATCTGAGGTAATTGATGATGTCATATAGATTCAACTTTCCATTACTTCACACAATTAAATTAATACACATCATTGCTAACTAGTGACCGCTGGTCCAAAAATACTTTTGGTCTTTCGGATAAGACCTAAAAAAGGATACAAAGCACAACATGAATAATTGGGGTATGTGTCTAGATCTCCATTGATTTATTATTTTTTTTTGCCCAGAGCAATAAAACTTTGGGTGGTGGATAAAAATAGAAAAACCTATTTTGATTTGACCATTTTCAGCTATTTCCTCTATGAAAATTTCCAAAACCACATTTTTATAACGTTATCCTTCTATTAATATAGAATTATTTTTTTACATAAATTAAATTATTAGGAAATTTCCTTCATTATTATTTTTCAATAAATATATTAGCTTTTAACTATGATGTAGGACCCATTTTGAGTCTTTTGACCATCTCAACATGGTCTTCCTTCAACTTTCCAAGTCATGTTAGTAGAGAAATTACATTCCCACATTCCTTGAAATTTCCATGGTAATATTATTACATCGTGGGACACAGCCAACTGTTTTTAAATGCTTTTATAATTTTTCTCTTATCAATTATAATTCACATTGACTTGCTAGTAAATAATACATACAATTCTTTCCCATATTAGAGCATCTAGATAAAATTGAGTGCCATATATGATAAATAGTTAAAAAGTTTGAAAAATTTTATTCAATGCAATTATCTAACTTCAATATAGAGATAATGTAGCAAAAAAAAAAAAAGAAGTTAGAGAATATGGAGTTGAGTTCTAATTCTAGAAACTCTCATAGAAATGTTCACTAGGATTTCTAACTCTTTCCACCAATAATATTAGAGTTTATTTAATTGTAAAATAAAAGAGGAGAGATGGTTGAATAATTGTTTTATTATGATTAGTAATAAAATAAATGCATATTTGATTTTAGATAATTCCATTAGAGATGTGAATATGTATTTCCTTAAAAAAAATTTCAAAAGTGGGTCCATAATGAATAAAAATGCTGATGTGTCACTATTTTGAAACTCAAAAATATATATTTGCCATTAATTTGATAAGATTATGTGATCTTTATAGGAAAATCTTTTATTTAAGGCCATGTTTGTTACATGGAATAAGATAGGATAGGAAAATCTTAATTGGTCCTTTGCTTATCAATTGAAGGTGGATATATATATAATATTATTTTGCCGTTAGAAAAGTTTGCTAGTTTTTATATGCTATGCTTTAATAATCAAATCGATAAAGTGATATAAGTCTTAAAAGAACTTCATTTTTGTTAGTGATTACTGCGTAGTTGCAAAATTCATTAGATTTATAATTTATTTATCATCAGCATAGGCAAATTTTACTTAGATGCAGTTGAATAAACAGAAAACAAAAATAAAAAATATATGTACAGGTCCATTAATGAAATTCAATAGTTAGTGCAATGTTAGTCAGCACATTGTGTTAGGAAATAGCCACATCAGCTAATTCTGTTTAGCACTAGAGCTTCAGCTTATTAAGTTAGGAAACTACTCAATAAAACAGAAAACTTTTCTAGGATTTTGTATTCAATATCTTGTAATAGGCTAGTGAATGAAGAGAATAGAGAGATGTACTATGTTTCCAAAACAGAGTTTTTGAATTGAAACAAAAGATATAATACCAAGAAAATACAATCCGGATTCATAATGTTAACGATCTCAAGTTGCAAACATATTTAAAAAGGAATAATCTCTTTGAAAAGACAAAACACTACCAACATTTTCTTATAGCAAAGTAAATTTTGTCTCCAAGAAGATCCAAGAAACAATGAAAGAAAGAACCGTGTGGAGTCCTCCACCATAAAATGAGTGGAATTTTTGGTGTTCAGATCGATCATCATCGGTACACATTACAATATAGTGCTCTAATAAATCTTTTTAAAAGAAAATGACTGAAAGACCAAACTTGCAAATCATGGTATGGTGGTATTCTACACATTACTACTCTTCTAAGACATTGCTACACAATGACCTTAAATTCGTAACAGCATACTCTTCAAAGACTTCTTCATAAGGGGAGGTTTGTCACTTAAATCATGAGCCATCAATAATGTTTATAAATTCATGAAAAGGTTTTACTTGTCTTCCAATGACCACAATTCATGAAAAGCCCAATATTTAATTGGATCTATTTACAAAAACAAAAATGTACATGTTAAACCAAAATTGAAGAACCCGATTCCAAGTCAACATCTCAGTCCTTACCGATACAGTTGAGTTGATTTTTGTTGGAACTTCTAACTGATTCCAGACCTAATCTAACCTAAGTTGACTGTGAATAGTGATTCCTACATCGGATCAACAACCCGGCAAGATTTTTGTTTCTCCACTCAATAAAGCTGAAGTGACAGCTTTGTTCATTTCTCCATTCAACCAAAGTTGACTGTGAGGTGAGCTTAATTTTTCTTGACTTTGTGTCCAACAACTAAGTTTACTATAAGGGGCGTGAAAATCATATATATTAAACTTTGTGTCCAACAACTATATATGAAAAATCATTAATTTATATATATATATATATTAATTTTTCTTGACTTTGTATCCAACGACCAAAGTTTACTATAAGGGGCCTGAAGCTTCAACAAAGGCAATAGCACATGTTTGTTTCGCCACATTGTATTGTATTAAACAATTAAAATATATTTAAATAATACAATATAGTGTTTGATGCAAATACTGTATTGTATTATTTTAGTACATTTTAATTACTAATACAGCAAACACCGTATTAGCTAATATATTATATTTGGTGGTATTATGTTGTATTGTATTAAAAAAAACACTTTTTTTTTCTTCTTTTTTTTCAACAAATATGGAATATTGTTGAAATATGAATTATGTTGTTAATTTTTTTTTTTTATGATTTCAAAATTATATAGGAAATATTTATTTTATATATAAAAATATAAACTGCATTATTTTTTAAAAATTTCAAAATTAAATTGCATTATTTATTAAAAAAAAAATTCAGTTAAACTAAATATTTATTGATTTTTTATATAAAAATATTTATTGATTCATTCATGGTAAGAATATTTAAAATTAATTATTAACTATTTTTTTAAAAATATTATATTTTTTAATATAAAAAAATTTAATAAAGTCATAAGAATAACTTAATACGATATAATACAGTGTATCACCAAACACTGGTTTGTATTAATGATAATACAGTGCAATATAATATAATTTAATACAGTCAAATACAATCTAATACGGTGTGCCAAACGAGCCCAGATGTATAAAGATAGACTAGAGCAGTGGTGACTGGGGTTTCGGTTCAGAATTGGAACCGAGGAAAACTGGTTCCAGTACTGGTTCAAACTGGTTCAAACCGGTTCAAACCTTTAAAAAATAAAATTGAAGAACCCAATTCCAAGTCAACATCTCAGTCCTTACTAATACAGTTGAGTTGCTTTTTGCTTGAATTAACTTCTAACTAATGCCAGAGCTAATCTAACCAAAGTTGACTGTGAATAGTGATCCCCACATTGGATCAACAACCTCGTGATGTGAGTATAATGGGGTCCTAACCACGGGGCCAACCTCATATTGTCTAGCCATATATAAATGTTACTTGTACATCATTATTTTTTAAAATATTATATTAATTAAGGTTTTTTGAGAAAGGAAGGATTTGAACCCTCAATCTTATAGTGTAAATGTGAGGGTAATAGGCTAAATATTAGCTTCCCAACAATAAAGCAAAAAACGTGACAGCTTTGTTGATTATTAGCTGGTGGGTTGTAGTTGAGCACCGGCAAGATTTTTTGTTTCTCCCCTCAATAAAGCTGAAGTGACAGCTTTGTTGATTTCTCCATTCAACCAAAGTTGATTGTGAGGTGAGCTTAATTTTTCTTGACTTTGTGTCCAACAACCAAAATTTACTATAAGGGGCTTGAAGCTTCAACAAATGCAATAGGCTCGTTTGTTTCGCCGTATTGTATTGTATTAAGTAATTAAAATGTACTAAAATAATACAATACAGTGTTTGTAAACATCGTATTAGCTAATACATTATATTTGGTGGTATTAGGTTGAATTGCATTAGAAAAAAAAAACTTTTATTTTCTCTTTTTTTCAACAAATATGGAATATTATTGAAATATATGTTATGTTGTTAATTTGTTTTTTTATAATTTCAAAATTATATGGGAAATATTTATTTTATATATAAAAATATTATTTATTAAAAAAAATTCAATTAAACTAAATATTTATTGATTTATTCATGATAAGGATATTTAAAATTAATTATTAACTTTTTTTTTAATATTATATTTTTTTAATATAAAAAAAAAATCGATAAAGTCATAGTAATAACTTAATATGATATAATACAGTGTATCACCAAACACTGGTTTGTATTAATGATAATGCCATGTAATACAGTTCAATACGGTGTGCCAAACGAGCCTTAGAGGTACAAAGATAAACCAGAGCAGTGGTGATTGGGGTTCCGGTTCGGAATTGGAACCGAGGGAAACTGGTTTCGGTTCTCCCGATTCCAGTTCTGGTTCTAACTAGTTCGAACCTTTAAAAAATAAAATTTCAAATTTCAAGATCTACACTTGCTTTCTCTCAATCAAATCAAATTCAAAATCTAAAAAAAAAAAAAAAAAAAAAAAAAAACTCTCTCTCAATCAAATCAAATTAAAAATCATTAATATATATATATATTAGTTTTTCTATTGTTAGTTCGAATTGATATGAAATATATCGGTTCATTTGCATGTAGGTGATTGAATTTAAATGCTTTTGACTTGGTTATAGGCACTTGCCAAAGCGTCTTTTAAATCCAATGGGTCACATATAAGGAACTGATATATTTTATATCAGTTCGATCTGATAATAGAAAGACTGATATATATATATAGTTTGAAATTTTGTTTTTGATTTTTTTTTTTAAAAAGAGTGGAACCGGTTGGAACTGTCGGTTCCAAACCGGCCTTGAACCGTCAGTTCCAGAACGGTTCTTGAAAAATTAGAATCGGAACCTTATGGGTCTCGATTCTTATTCCGATTCGAACCATAACCGCAACTCCCGATTCCAGTCCGATTCGTACAATGATGGTTTTGGTTCGAATCACTGGTTTAAACCGAACCGCAGTCACCTCTAGACCAAAGCCATTTTGAGTAACTTGATATAGACAAGAGCCATCTTTCCTTCAAGGCAGCTTCCAAAGTTCCAGGTGCTGAATTCCATTACCCCTAATTAACACTCTTCCGTTGATTGTTATACATTTAATTTCTTTACCTTTTCTTTTCCTTGGTTGTTTTATAATTTATTTGACTTAATTTTCTTGAATAAAGTAAAATTTAATTGTCAACATGGGCTTATCTCAATAGGTAGATAGACGAACTTAGGGCTTGAGTAAATAACTTCCAGATCAGCAGTTTGAATCCTACCAATGACGAAAGCTTTTAAAAAAATACATGATCCCAAATTAATAAAAAAAGTGTTTCAAAAAAAAATTAATTACTTTATTTTATGTTTTAAATTTAGTTTCCTCATGATTTATTTTTCATTAGTTGAGTTACTTCTTGTTGGAACCAATGTCCCGTCCCAGAATTAATCCAACCCTTTGTCAAAATATTGAAATAATTATTATTATTATAATCCGACCTAGAAATGAGTATGTAGATCACTGCAGATGTCGGTAACAAAGTTTACTGTTAGAGTGTTAGGTGCGCCAAAATTAAATTTAGGAATATAGAACAGTTTCTAAATCACAATTTGTTGCAGGAAAGATAAAGAGTTTGGAAAAAGATAGAGAAAATTTTTCCACAATTAATAGTTTATAGATTGTTTTTATTTAATCAGTATAGAGTTTATTAAGTACATAATTTTTTCTAGAAAGAGATTTAATTTCAGAAATGTAAAATAAGTTATTTATGCTTTTATATCTATTCAGAGATATATGTTACAGAAAAGATTTTGTTTTCGTATTGGTGCTCATTATTTTATTTTAAACTATTTTTCCTAAGTGATTACCGGGTTTGTACTAATTTTTTAGTATCGTGAGACATGACACATGTGATAACATAAATTATAGTTCATAATTTTAACTGAAAAATGTTATGCATATGTGCAGTCCAATGTGGCTGGACGCTCCCGATCGAGCCTTCGCCACCAGGGTTCAACGCCAAGAGTGTGCATATATTTGTGCAAATTTTCCTTGTCCCACCTTGGCCATAAAATCTCAAGTGTGGGTGCTCTCTCTCGATTTCGGGAGCTTCCGTCTCCCCGTTGTGGGAGCTATAGTCCGAGCTGCGCTTATAGAGCATAATCTCGCTGGTCTCGGCAGTTGTTGTATTATCTCAAAAATATATATATATATATTCCAATATTTTTTCTTAAAGAGCTTTCAAAAGATCTTTTATGACCGACACATCATTTCCAAAGTTATTTTTATAAATCTCATTATTCTATATTAGTTTTCGAATATGTAAATAATCAATGCATTATTTTAGTTTTATGCTTTTATAAAATTACTTGATGGTGAGACTACGATTAATAAGAGATGAAATTTATGTTGATAAATAAGTCACCCATAGATTTATATTATTTAGTTTAGAAAAATTTGAGACTTCAGTTAGAAAGATCCGAGTTTTCACAGGATTCTCTCAGACTCGAGAGGAGTCGGGATAGGTCCTATCACTTAGGTCTTGTTTGTTGCGTGGGATTGGATTGAACTATTTTATGAGATTGGATTGGATTAAGATGGGATCGAGATTAGATGAGATTTGACTGAACTAAATTAATACTATGTTGTGTTTGAGGAAACATGGGACTGGACTGAATTAATACTATGTTCTATTTGGCGAAACATGGGATTGGAATAAATATAATAATATTTTTAATTTGATAATATTTTAAAATTGAATAATAAATTACTGAAATATGTATATGAAAAAAATAGATGTTTTAATTTATATATTATTAAAGTAATAATATCCAAAAAAAAGGTTTTAAAAATATAGATTTATACTATTTTAAAATAATTTTAAATAATTTTCAATTTTATTATTTTATTATTGACCCATTTAAATATTATTATTGAATTATTAAAAAATCTGAAAGAAAAAACTAAAAACCTAAAAAAAAAAAAAAAAATTATCCTACATGACGCAGGACAAATAAACCCACTGCAAAACACAGGATTATTTGATAAAAAAATGGGGCCCGCAGGATTTTATTGTCCAGTCCAATGTGGCCTTCAAACATATGATTGGATTGAGATTAGTCCAACCCTATGTAACAAACACGCCCTTAAAGTAAAAGACTTTTCTTTAATGATCACATAATCTTATAAGACTAATGGTTGGTCTAAGATCGTGATATGGGGAAGACTTGTATGTATTAGTTATTAATAAGTCAATGTTAATTATAATTGATCAAAGTTATAAAAGCGTTTTTAAACGGCTAGCTCTGTCCCACAATGTAATAATATCACCATGGAAATTTCAAGGAAGGTGGGAATGTAATTTCTTTACTTACATGACTTGGAAAGTTGAATTATCTCAGTGATTGTTTAGTTAGGCTTTCTACTGTATCAAAAGCTCTACACATCTCTATTTAAAAATTTTTTTTAGAGTTGTTTGGTTGGACTTTTGAAATTGTCTATTTTAAATTTAATAGAGACTAGTAAATCTTTTTTGGTTGGATTTTTGAAAAACCTCTATTGGTAAAAGATCTACTTGTAATAGATTTATTAGAAATAAAGATTTAAAAAAAAAAAAAATTATACGTTCGGTAGACTTTAAAAAAGGTATATTTGAAGAAGTACCTTCCCATGAGTTTTTGTCTAGTAGAGATTTAAACTCTACTAGTCTCTACTCAGTTTAAAAACCCAATCAAACAACTCTTAAAAAACTCAAATAGAGGTTTGTAGACCTTTTGAGACAGTGAAAAACCCAACCAAACAAGCACTAAACCTCTACCTAGCAAAAACTCATAGGGAGAAGCTTCTTTAAATAGACAATTGTAATTATTTTTTATTTTTCAAAAGCTCTATCTCTAATCTATTACAAATAAACCTTTTATAAATAAAGGTTTTTCAAAAGCACAACCGAATAAATACAATTATTGACAACTCTATATCAAATTACAAAGCATAAGGGATTTTAAAACCTAACATGACGTAAGTGGCTTTTAATAATTCTAGAAAATCTGAGGTAATTGATGATGTCATATCGGTTCAACTTCCCATTACTCCACTCAATTGAATTAATACACATCATTGCTAACTAGTGACCGCTGGTCCAAAAATACTTTTGGTCTTTTGGATAAGACCTAAAAAAGGATACAAAGCACAACATGAATAATTGGGGTATGTGTCTAGACTCTAGATCTCCATTGAATTTTTTTTATTTTTTATTTTAAATCTTTAGTTGCGAAGTTTTGCCCAGAGCAATAAAACTTTGGGTGGTCGATAAAAATTGGAAAAACCTATTTTGATTTGACTATTTTCAGCTATTTCCTCTATGAAAATTTCCGAAACCACATTTTTATAATGTTATCTTTCTGTTAATATATAATTACTTTTTTACATAAATTAAATTATCAAGAAATTTCCTTCATTATTATTTTTCAATCAATATATTAGCTGTTAACTACGATGTAGGACCCATTTTGAGTCTTTTGACCGTCTCAACATTGTCTTCCTTCAACTTTCCAAGTCATGTAAGTAGAGAAATTACATTCCCACCTTCCTTGAAATTTCCATGGTAATATTATTACATCGTGGGACACAGCCAACTGTTTTTAAATGCTTTTATAATTTTTCTCTTATCAATTATAATTCACATTGACTTGCTAGTAAATAATACATACAATTCTTTCCCATATTAGAGCATCTAGATAAAATTGAGTGCCATACCGCCATATACGATAAATAGTTAAAAAGTTCGAAAATTTTTCTCCAATACAATTATCTAACTTCAATATAGAGATAATGTAGCAAGAAAAAGTTAGAGAATATGGAGTTGAGTTCTAATTCTAGAAACTCTCATAGAAATGTTGACTAGGATTTCTAACTCTTTCCACCAATAATATTAGAGTTTATTTAATTGTAAAATAAAATAGGAGAGATGGTTGAATAATTGTTTTATTATGATTGGTAATAAAATAAATGCATATTTGATTTTAGATAATTCCATTGGAGATGTGAATATGTATTTCCCTAGAAAAATTTCAAAAGTGGGTCCATAATGAATAGAAATACTGATGTGTCACTATTTTGAAACTCAAAAATACATATTTGCATTGGAGATGCTCTTACCTTCTTAGACTCCAACCATTAATTTGATAAGATTATGTGATCTTTATAGGAAAATCTTTTATTTAAGGCCATGTTTGTTACATGGAATAAGATAGGATAGGAAAATCTTAATTGGTCCTTTGCTTATCAACTGAAGGTGGATATATATATATATATATATATATTGCCGTTAGAAAATTTTGCTAGTTTTTGTATGCTATGCTTTAATAATCAAATCGATAAAGTGTTATAAGTCTTAAAAGAACTTCATTTTTGTTAGTGATTATTGCGTAGTTGCAAAATTCATTGGATTTATAATTTATTTATCATCAGCATAGGGAAATTTTACTTAGATGTAGTTGAATAAACAGAAAACAAAAATAAAAAATATATGTACAGGTCCATTAATGAAATTCAATAGTTAATCAATGTCCCTCAATCGAATAATCTTATGTAGGTATCTTAAAAAAAAAATAGAAAAAATAAAGATAATAATCAATGGAATATATTGACTTGAGTTCATTGCCTCTTATATCCTCTCATGTGTATATATACACTTGATCTATCCAACAATACATTGTCAGGATCGACTGTACAATTTTTGTTCATGATATAATTGAGCCAAGAAGAATACAAGTTCTCAATTGTTGGATGACCAATGTAATTTTTTTTTTTTTTTTTTTTTTTGGAAAGTTACTTAATTGTTGGATGATCGAGTTGGTAAAAATTGTTGGTCTTCACAAGTAATCTTCCTTTTCCATTGTAAATTTAAGTGCTTTTCGAGTTCAATCACTGCACCTAAGAAATAATAGGTTTTTTTTTTTGGAGTAATACTCCCATCAATCAAAAATTGTAGAAAGTTACATATAATTACAATTCTACAATTAATTACATACTATCACAATTTTATAATTATATATAATTTGAGATTTTTTTTCTACCTCTAAGATTGGAGACCAAATCTAACAAAATGGTCTGACGTGTGAATGTGTGATATGCTCTACTTTGTAATAGATATATGACCCAATTTCACGTCAACATCAAGATGGACACAAATAATTAGACAGATTTGCACCACATCAACTAGACCGTTGAAAATATGTGTTCCCACATCAATTAATGATATCATCTTCATTAGTTTGAATCCATCGACTCAAGACATATCAATTGATACAAGTCGTTAGTGGTTACAGGAAATATGGTCTATCGTGGGGCCTATTATAGCTATGAAAAGTCTTGCAAATTTGGTGCAAAGTCTTGATTGAGGAAATTTCTTGAAACTTGTATGTAGAAACCAAACAATAGTGATGCTATTTTATTTTTCAGATTCTTTTTTTAATTCTTTGTTACTGTATTAATTTGATTTAAGATTTATTATTAGTCTAATATATATATATATATACGGAAATTATCCTATCAGTGCATTCTGATATAATTATATAAGGATATTGAATGTGAGCCACTCGTTTTACATACTTTGACTTGGCATGTATGCACTTATCAAATCACTGTTATAAATGAGTAGCTCACATTCAATATCCTGATAAAGTTATATCAGGATGCACTGATAGGATCGGGACCGATATATATATATATATATATAAAGTAATTTTAGGAGTAGGTGATAGGTAATTCCTTAAAAACATCTTGTTTATCACAATTTTGATAGTCGTTATTAATATTGTGAAAGGTTTGATTCTTCTTCTTGAAATGTAATGGAGGATGTGATGCTTCTAGGAACTAATATATTTATCTTCCACCAACGTATTCCGCGGATCGGATAAGAAAAATGAAGGATGTGAAGGTTCTAGGAACTAGCAAGTATCTACACTTATTGGGGGGATAATGTTAGTCTTCTCTCGACTCCAGAAGTATCTACAACTCTCCAAAAAATTGTGTGGCTGCAGGAAGCAAACCTGTCATGATCCAAATGAAAGAGATTAAGTGATCTGAATCAAACCCTTCATCCATTTGTTATCAATTTTACGTGCATAACGTGTGCTCAAAGTCATTTGTTATTGACTTAAGATTCGTCACTGTTAGTATGAGACCACAGTGATAGTTGGATGTCTTTGGCCACACTATAAATAGCACTCACTACTGATAATCATTCTCATGCCCAATCTTATTCAATTATTTCTGCTTAATTAAGAGTTGTTTTAAGGCAATGAAACCAACCATGAGTGCTTTTCTTTCCCTTCTTTTCCTTGAGTTACTGGCAGTAGCCACCGTCACTATCAGCTTCTCCAATGGAAGCACTTATGTGGGTTGCATCAAAAGTGAGAGGGAAGCACTTTTAAGGTTCAAGCAAGATATCAATGATTCATCCAACCGGCTTTCTTCTTGGGTTGGTGATGATGGAGATTGTTGCAAATGGGATGCTGTTGTCTGCAGCAACTTCACAGGCCATGTCCTTGAGCTGCACCTTGGAAATCCTATCTGCAAACAACAATACTCCACGGCTGAATATGAAGCTTATGAGAGGTCAATGTTGCGTGGTAAGATCAGTTCCTCTTTGCTTGATCTTAAACATTTGGTTTACTTAGACTTGAGCTATAATGATTTTGAAGTAGTACAGATTCCCAGATTTCTTAGTTCTATGAGGAATTTAAGGTACCTTAATCTCAGTGGATTTGCATTTGTGGGAATGATTCCTCACCAACTTGGAAATCTCTCTACTCTGCAATATCTTGACCTTTCGAATAATTATTATTATGATATGTTATATGCTGAGAGTTTGAGTTGGCTATCCGGCCTTTCTTCATTGAAACACCTTGACTTGAGATATGTGAATCTTACTGTGGCTTCTGATTGGCTGCTAGAGATAAACAAACTCTCCTCTTTGACAGTGTTACGATTGTCAGGATGTGAACTCCAACACATTCCTCCATTGCCCTTTGCAAATTTTACCTCATCCCTTACCACTCTTGATCTTTCCTGGAACCAATTCAATAACTTGTATATACCTTCCTGGGTTTTCCATCTTAGTAATTTAGAATTTCTTGGTCTAGGTGGAAATAACTTCAAAGGCCCAATCCCCGATGGACTTCTGAATTTGACTTCTCTTCAACATCTTGATTTATCATCTAACTATTTTAATTCTTCAATTCCTAACTGGTTGTCTAAAATTAGGAGTCTTGAGTCACTTGATCTTAGTTACAATTCAAACTTGCAAGGTACAATTCCAAGATCATTGGGAAGACTTTGCAACTTGAAGTCACTTGATCTTAGTAACAATTCAAATTTGCAAGGTACAATTCCAAGATCATTGGGAAGACTTTGCAACTTGAAGTCATTTTCATTTTCAAATATCACTTTAAATCAAGATATATATGAAATATTTCATATTTTCTCGGGATGTGTTTTCAATGGACTGAAAAATCTGTACATGTCTCGCTGTCAGCTTTTTGGTCAATTGCCCGACGATCAACTTGGACAAGCTAAAAATTTAGAAGTTCTTGTTATAGGTGGCAATTTTATTTCTGGTTATGTTCCATCTTCTTTAGGAAAACTTGCTTCCTTGCAAATGCTAGATTTTTCTTATAACAAATTGAATGGAACACTTTCAGAAATTCATTTTGCCAATCTCACAAGGCTGACATCTTTTTATGCTAATGGGAACTCATTAACATTGAAAGTCAATCATGATTGGGTTCCTCCTTTTCAACTTAGAAGATTGTCATTGGGATCTTGTCATATAGGGCCTCAATTTCCATCATGGCTTCATTCACAACAACAAAATTTATATTATTTGGATATATCCGGTTCAGGAATTGTTGACATCGTCCCTATTTGGTTTTGGAGATCTCTTTCCCAATTAACTTTCTTAAATCTCTCTCACAACCAAATTCAAGGAGAGATTCTGAATTTAACTAGTGCTCCTCAACTTAAGTTTCTTGACTTAAGTTCGAATAATTTATCGGGTCCATTGCCTATCATAACATCTCCTAATGCGTATACACTTGATTTATCCAATAATGTCTTGTCAGGATCTATTGTCCAATTTTTGTGTCACAAGGTAAATGAGCCAAGGCTAACACAAGTTCTCAAACTTAAGGCAAATTCTTTTTCTGGAGAGTTACCTGATTGTTGGATGAATTGGCAAAATTTGTCTTTTTTGGAACTAAGTGACAATAACTTCACAGGTAATCTTCCCTTTTCCATTGGAAATTTAAGTGGCCTTCAATCCTTGCATCTTCAAAATAATAGGTTTTTTGGAGTAATACCCCAGTCACTCAAAAATTGTACTGGATTATTAACATTAGACATAGGTGAAAATGAGTTTTCTGGAAATATTCCAATGTGGATAGGAGAGAGATTATCTGAATTGATAATTCTCAACCTTCGGTCAAATCAGTTTCATGGCCTTTTGCCGACAGAGCTTTGCCATCTTACTTCTCTACACATCTTAGATCTTGCTTACAACAATTTGTCTGGATCTATACCAAAATGCATCAATAACTTTAGTGCTATGGTGGCAATGAATTATTCTAATGGCAACAGTATATTGATTTCTAGTGGTCTTTATGGACTTGACGTCATAGAGGAGGAATTACTTGTGATGAAAGGGATACCGGCTAAATATAACTCCATTCTTAAGTTGGTAAAGAGCATTGACCTTTCCAAGAATAAATTTTCAGGAGAAATTCCTGTAGAAGTGACAAATCTTCATGCTCTAAAGACATTGAATTTATCCCACAATTATTTTGTTGGGATAATTCCTGAGACTATTGGAGATATGAGAGAATTAGAGACCATTGATTTTTCAGCAAACTTGCTCTCCGGTGAAATCCCACAAAGCATCACAAGTTTGACATATTTGAATCACTTGAATTTGTCAAATAACAAGTTGACTGGGGAAATTCCTTTGGGCACTCAACTGCAAAGCCTTGATGCATCCTCTTTCACTAGCAATGAACTCTGTGGATTTCCGCTGAAAAATTGTACTGTTGCAACTGATTTGACTCCTAGGCATGAAAATGGTACTCGACATGAAGTGGATTGGTTCTACGTAAGCATGGGACTTGGATTTGTGGTGGGCTTCTGGAGTTTGATAGGTCCTTTACTTATCAATCGAAGGTGGAGATATATGTATTGCCATTTTCTTGATCGACTTGGCGACAAATTTTATTTTGGTGTAAGAAAATTGCGGTAATCTTTGTATTTTGTATTTTGTATTTCTTTTGTAATGTTGAGAGCTGTGTCTTTTTAAACTTTAGTTATCAATTCAATGGAGTTTTAGAAATTTGCAAAATACATTTTGATCCCCAGTAATGATTAATGTACAGTTGAATAATGTTTGAATGAAAGATATATTCAATGTCATGTAATTCAATTTTAGTCATCGTATTCCAAGCTATCATTTATGTGATCGTAATCCTCAGATTTCGTAAACGAACACAAACAGTGGGCAGAGAGTTGTTAATTTCAGTTTCGGTTAAAACTCCAGTTTTTGCTAGATGTGTAGCTTTGTCCATCATTACTGGACTTGTTGAAATCATTTGTTGTATTAATGGTTGAAATCAGTTTGTGAAGAAATTTCCAGAAACTCTTGTTTTCAGTATTTCATCATCTCTCTCATTTGCCTTCTCTGGCTCTTCGCATTGAAGTTTCAGTGAAAACTGTTGACATTTTGTCAAACATGTTTCGATCAAACACGGTATAATCTCAAACAATACTTAATTATCACTTAAACAAAAAACAAAAATAAATTATAGTGATATTCAACAGTTAATTACTTCAACTAAATCTCCTTGGTCCTTTTCAATAGCTTGTAGGAATAAAACCATAAAGTGTAGGAATAAGATATCATGTCAAGAAACCTCCAATCTAGTCCATGGAAGAATCACAATTGTTTGATACAAATTGAGAATCAGCAACAGAAGATAAAAAAAATGATGCTTAAACATTGAAGGTGCCAGCGACAGTACCATTAGCCGATTGCAACAACATCGTTTTCTGTAGCGACAGCACCACTCACTCCTCAAGTCTCAACAACCCCACTAAGTGAAAACAACGCTTGCCCCATTGATTTTTTTTTCTCAGATACCAAACACCCACAAACAACACCACACCGCACCAACTTTGATTAGGTCACAGAAGCTCAATGAAACAAACAGATGACGCCTACGGCCTACTCTTTGATTTAAATATTCCTCAAACGACGTCGCACTCGGGCTTTTCAAAATTATATCTGCTAATGTGGCTTCCAAAGAAACAATAAATTTCAACTAAACAAGCTATATAATGAAATGACGACAACAATAAAGCTTACCTAACTTCATTATAATATATGAGTCTAGTGTTTTAGGGATTCCTTAACTATATGTTTCATACTTCACAGAGACATCTCACAAAGAACTATCATTCACCACTCAAAATGATTGTGTAATGTCATACATGAAAATGAGTTACTTAACCCAAGCATAGAGAAATATTGAAGCCTGCATAGAAAATTAATTAACCGAAGTCATCAATATTTTGCAGTCTTAATATAGAACATGAAACAAAGTTTATCAATTCTAATCTTCCTGATTGCATACAACAGAACTTGATATATTGGCCCTTTATTTTCATCTCTATTTGGAATTACATAATTAAAATTAAGCAGCTGGAAATACACAACAACAAAGCTATTTGTAGGGTTATCCAACAGCATAATCAACAATTCAACATGCAGCACCGATGTCATAAAATGTTCATACAGTCAAGTAAATGTTTTGAATGCTCACTACTAAGTAACTAGAACCTATAAAATATGTGATCCTTAATGACTGCTGCCCTGTTGCCTTCCTAAAGGAAATAAGAAGATCACTGCACAGAAAGTACCTTAAATCTCATATTTGTAATTGATCAAATCCACCAAATGCAAAGTTCAACTTCACGGTTAGGAACAACTTTATTAGTTGTGGATTTCTTGGCACTGCATCTTTACACAAAAATATAAAAAATAAAAACTTTTGATTACTTTATGAAAGAATATAAAACACGCAAAGGGCTTTGGAGCAGAATTTGATGATTAAGAGGGTAAAATCGTAGTTTACAAAATTTTCATTTACAAGTCGCAGCCGGAACACTCAAGAACAATTTACAATTCCAATAGTATCAAGGGAAAATTTTGTCAAAACTAGATCTAGTATAAAATAATTGAAAGCACAAATTTTCTGAGTCAAAAACTTTCACAGTGAAATCCATAATAAAATCATGCAAATAGCACATATCCAAAAATGTAGAAGCTAGGATGCTTAATGAAATTGTAAATATGTAAACATGAATAAGATAAATAAAAAATCTTCACAAACTATATATAAATAACAATAAAATAAAGATTTCAAACGTGTTAATAGAATAATTCAAATTACAAACTACATAATGAACAAAAGTAATATCGATGAGATGATTTACCACAATTGATTGCACTAGCATATTCTCAACAGATGTGACTGCACTTGGAGCTACTTTTAAAATCTCCAATTGTTTTCTACATCTCTTGAAAATCCATCAGTACATTTACGCCCTCTTGTCTCTAATTTTCATGGAAAGTAATAAATTTTTGCATTATATTTAAATAAGAAAACTTTTCAGTCCATTAGTTCTTAGTTTAGGGCAGAATGTGTATGGTTCAGTTTGATTCAAGTTTCTTTTTTTTTTTTTTTTGTTTTTTTGGAAATTAACCATCAATATCCATCATTCGAACCCATGACCTTGAATTTCTCAAGGACCCAACTGACCATCAAGTCAGAGGACGGGTTCGTTTGATTCAAGTTTCAATCCAACTCAGACTACCCATTAAATACAATAATAATACATTAAAATCAATACTGTTACGATTAGCATATCACATTAAAAAAAACAGGGCAGTAAGAGATGAGAAGAAAAGTAACGAACTTGTACTTGGGAGCCTCTGAAAGGAACTTGTACTTTATGAAAGCAGATGTGAAAGAAGTGGATAAAGCCTTCAAATGAGAACTGGTTCATTTGGGTCAACTAATCAGAATTGTAAACCAAGGAAAACTAAGAGTATATAAACAAAAATGTCTAGATTTTTTCACTCATCAGCAAACTGTGAGTAAAATCCCCAATTCTCACTCACTTAAAACCCTAAAAATCACAAAACAACAAAGCAAAATGAAAAAAACATAGATCTCTCAAGTTGATTTCATTTGAAAGTGTACCTAAGCAGCTTTGTAAGTAACGTAGTGTCCTCCGCAGCAGCCTCCCTCTCGTCATGAACCAATCGAAATCTCAGCCTCAAGGATGGCCTCTCCGTCGTCGCGAAACCATTGGCTGCCAGTTACGCGGCGTTGTGGCATTTCTGGCGCCGCCTCCCGACATTTCTCTCCGTTCCGTCGTCGCTGTTGCCGTCATCGTCGCAAGCACTCCTAGGGATTTCGTGGAGTTGGCGAGCAAAAAAGGGCTACAGTGGTAGTGAGATCTCGAATTAATTTAAGATTTTTTTTTTTTTCTATTTTTTTTTTTTAAAAAAAGGAGTTAGGCAAAGGGATAAACATTTAAGGTTTTAAGGATTTTTTATATATATAAATAATGGATAATTTGCACTTGACTTACCCATACTTTATTGAATCCAGTAAGATTTCAAAATGATGTCATAAATTAACACGAACAACTATTGTCATTAAGTCAATCCGTTAACTTTAACGGTTGACTAACACTAACCTATAAAAAACCAAATATACCCCTACCACATCATCCCAAATAGATCTGCACCCACAACATAACCAACTCCATGGCCATTTACAACACCTTCACATACGACATTTCCCAACTCAATATGTCTTCATTTCTAACTCCATCACATCCCTAAATCCATCACCAAAATCAAGAACATCAACCCAACAAAGTAAAAAATAAAATCAAAACTTAGGGACCGTCATATAAGCGCTTTTCAGTTGTTGTTTTTTGAAAAGAAAAATGAAAATGAAAATATTTTTTTTGGTTTCAGTTTTGAAATTTAAAAACGCGTCTGGTAGCATATATTGAAATCTGTATTTTAAAAATAAAAAGGGGAAAAACGCGTCTGGTAGACTAACCGAAAACTATCGAAAATTGAAATATCAATTTTTACATTTTGTTTAATATTATAACAATTACAAACAAATTGATTGAATAATTAACTAAAAAAAAAAATTGTAATGTAATTTATAAATTAAACAAAAATTAATAGTTGAAGAGGAAGAGGAGGAAGAAGAAGAAGACCAGATCGGTGGTGAGCGGAGGAAGAGGAAGAGGAGGAAGAAAAAGATGGCGGCGGTGAGCGGTGATCAGCGATCGGCAGTAGTGAGTGGTGATCGACGACAATCGGAGGAGGAGAAAGAAGATGAAGAAGAAAGAAGATGAAGATGGGAAAGATACCTGATGAAGAACTAGTTCAAGACAATTTGAGTTTTTATTTATTTATTTATTTATTTATTATTATTTTATTAATTTGAAGAAGAAAGAAGAAAGAATGAAGAAGGAAGAAGAAGGAGAGTGGAGGACGAAGAAGATGAAAGAAGTCAGTGGAACAAAAAGTTTTATTAAAATAAAATATATATTAATGATATGGGGCCCACTTATTTAATGATATAAGACCCACTTCATGTGGAAAACAAAACAAATTCAAGAAAAACAAGTTTTTTTTTTTGTTTTTCAAAATTTCCACTTTTAACACTAATTTTGTTTTTCATTTTATTTTTGTATTTTGAAAATAAAATGAAAAACGGTTACCGAACGTGAATTCGAAATCATTTTTGGAAAACAAAAACAAAAAAAAGGCTGAAAATAGGCTGCAGGATAGGCCCTTAATGATTTGGAAATTTGGGATCAATAGAAAAGTAGAGATTTGGGATCAATAGTGTAACAAAAAAAAAAAAAAAACTCAAAAATTAATGAAGCTATAGAGGGGCTGCAACCTGTAGTTCATATGAAGCTCTTGGGAGATCGTACCTTTCGCACTAAGTCTGGTGGTGTGGTGCCATCTCTCATGTTTATTTAATTTTTTTAAAAACTTTTTTTTTTATTTATTGAATATTTTTATAATTTTATCATTATTTTTAATTTTGATTTTTTTTTGGACACATGACATATTTTGAAAAGTGATATATCTTAAGTAAAAAATACTCCAAATTAATCAAAAGTAATGGTAGACTGACAAAATGACTAAAATGATGTATTTTGAAAAAAATAAGGAATTAAAGTTACTAATATTAATTACTAATATAACAAAAACGTTTAAGTGACATTTCATGAGGGACTCTAACAAAATTATCCCTAAAATGAAAGCAAAAGGACTCGTGTTAAGTTTTTAAACAGTGACCGAATCACTGACAAGTGATCGTACCATATTTATACCTATGTTAGGCCCCTATTTTTCTATTGTTTTGTGCTTGTTTCTCCGGTAAAACCGGGTTTTTAATAGTGTAAATGAGTATTTCAGGTGAACTGAGAAGTTTGGAAGGATTGGTGTAATTTTAGAGAAATTAGAGGTAAAGGTGAAAATGTCGAAGCCATAGTGAAGTTTCGATGATTTCGGAAGAATATAGGGGCCTTCTCGTAATCGTCCATGCAAATTCTCCAGCTGCCACATCAATTAATGATGCGGTGCGTTTTACTTCACATTTGAAGCCTCTACATGCACCCCAGTGCATTTATAATAGAAGGCCCAAGAGAGGACATGTTCAAGGCACTAAACCAAGCCCATTAGCCTTCTAAATACACCCCATTTTAGAGGAGCAAATTTGTCCTTTCATCACCCAATTTCGTCCTCCATTATATCCAGGCACCGAGCCTTCCTGGTCCGAAATCGAGGACCATTCTCTCAAACGCTTCTCTCAGCACCACTCTCTACCCAAATCCAATTGTTACACGAATTTGAGCTTGAAGAAGAAGAAGATGGAGTTAGGAGCTCTTGAAGACCATCATGAGTTCTCTTCTCTTTACTTTTCTTTTTAATTTTCATTTTGTGTTATTAAAATTGATGTGGGGAATTTTATGAACATGTATTATTTATCTATATAATTAGTTGTTGTTAATGTTGATTTGAGCTTCAATTTATGCATGCATGTTGATTGACTGACCTATTATTAACACGCAATTAGAATTTAGGCCATTTGAGAAGTCAAATTTCATGTATGAATGACCATTGATGCATGGGTCTTGATTCTAAGCTAGGTTAATGAAGAATTATTTGATTTGTACATGAACATGCTTAATTAAGTGATTCTTGGACACTTGAGCTTGATAGTTGTCTCTCTTTCCATTCCATGATATTGGGTGTTTAGAGATTGATAATTTTGTGTATAAATTGATTAATTTGTGAAGCTTGCCATGCTAAGACCTTAGGTGGTTAGTACTCATTAATTAGTTAAGACAAAAGCTAGAAGTGCTTAACTGAAATCAACTAGTGAATTAGATAATTTTGCATGTTACATTTCTTTCCTAGCATCTCCATCACCATATCACCATCTTACTACTCTTGTATGACCATACTTGAGTTGTAATTAGTTAAATTAGATAGTTTAGTTCATTTGCATTTAATTGTAATTGTGTTCTGAACTTGTCATCAACAATCTCGATTTTACTTTTAATGCACGTAGTTAAATTTTAATAAATTGAGATGAGAACTAGTTTTAGATACCACACCTTTGTGAGGGCGATCCCTTGCTTAGCACTATACGAATTGAACAATTTGTGCAATCGTGAGGAGAATATCTTAGTTTTAGTTTTATTTCATTTTTTTTTATTGTTAATTATATATTTCTCTTTTTCAATTTAATTCATTTGGTAGTCTTGTTTTTGTTGTTTCAAGGAAAGAATCGAATCCATTTCACAACATGGACCCTCATTTGTCACCTACAAGATCGAGAGAACTGGAATGGCCTAGAACAATGAAGGATTATGCTCTCCCCATCATTGGAACCCAACCCTCCGCAATCCTTCTTGACCAAGCATCGCGGAATTATGAGCTCAAAAGTTTCCATTTCAACATGCTTCCCTCTTATTACGGACGCCAAGATGAAGATGCTCTCAAATTCATGAATGAATACTGCTTCATGTTGGAAACATTTCCACTTGCACAACTCACCAAAGATCAACTATGAATGCAGTGTTTCCCCTATTGCCTAAAGGAAAAAAGCAAAGCAGTGGCTTACGACATTACCTTCGGGAACACTCACACCGTGGGATAGGGTGTGCAAAAGGTTCTTCACCAAATTCTTTCCAGCAGAGAAAGCAAGAGAGATCTGGATTAGAATAGCGGAGTTTTCAGAGGAAGATGGTGAGCCATTTCACGTAGCTTGGGAGAGATACAAGTCGCTTCTTGGACAGTGCCCGTACCACATGTATACGGAGAGTATGAGGCGCTATCATTTTATGATGGCTTGTCCTCATTTACACAAACCATTGTAGATAATGTGTGTGGAGAAGCAAAGCTATGAGAGAGAGCACCGCTCGGGAGGTACTTCAAGTCTATGAGATGTTGAATCAGAATTCTCAACAACGGAATTCAAGTGACCGAAGTATGAGTTCGCACGAGGGTATCTCCAACAAGGAATTGACACTCCAAATGGCCAATTTGACCCAGCAAAGTCCAATCCATAATCACTAACCTTGGAAAGCAAGCCGGTGCAAATCAAGTATGGGGTGGAGAAGATTATGGGATGGTAGTAGGCCAAGATAGAGAGGAAGAGGCACAAGCCATAAATCCTTACTACCAATGGAGCAACAACAACATTTCGAGATAACAGGGGTGTTCTTATCTTTGGTGCAGGTGTGTGCTTGATTGGTGAGGCTGATGTTGAGATTGTTGAAGCAACTGCTATCTATAAAGGTTTGAAGTTTGCTGTTGACAGGCATTTGTTATTTTGTTTCCTCTTTTTGTTGAACCAGACTAAATCAGCGTTATCAAATTATGTCAGGGTCCTTATTTTCTAGGAGTGAAATTTGTAATGTGATCCAGGATATTAAAGCTTTGCTTAGTGTTGCTGATGTTAGATCTATTTCTTTCATTCCACGAAATTGTAACAAGGCTGCTCATGAGATAACTTAGGTGGGCTGTTAGCTATAGAGCTTGTGTTTTCTAGAAGTCTTCTTTCCCTCCTTGGCTTTCTAAGCTGATGGATGTTGATGTGTTTTCTGGGAGTTTTTTGAATGAAAGTTAATTATGTGTTCTTCAAAAAAATAAAATAGTAAAATTTTAGTTTATGATCAATGTTCACCAAGTGTTATATTATTTGCTGGAATTATAGTTTATTAGCTACAAATAACTTTATATCTAAAGTTTTCTAAAACTATAGGAATAGCTTGGAAGATTCACATATCTGAATTTGATGTATATTTTAGTCCTTTCATGAATGTGACCGAGTAGAATAATTAAATGGTGAATTTAGATAATCTTTTATTAGGTTTCTAGGTAGTCATTTTCCATTAATCAGTTAAACAACTGGATAATGCAATCAAATTAATCTCTTAAGAACTTCAACATTATTTTTACAGGTTAACAGTGATCAATGTTTCTTGCATTAATCGACTAATCTTGTATACTGCAAATGCAATCTCAAAGTCTTGTAAGAGTAGCGTATTGAAGATAATCAACAATGCTTCTGTGTAGATGTTGGTTGATAAAATTTTTAGGAATGGAATAAGGTTGCGAGGAACAAGACATGTCCAATCTGAAATAATGTATTTCAAAAAACTTCTAGGCCAAGGAAGTGTTGAAGTAATCCCATATCTTTAAAACCAGGTAATTGATCGACTCAGAGAATATGTGACAAGTACTGACAAGTGAGACAGGAAGACAATATATTGTGTATAAAGACGATATACACACATATATGATCAGTCGCTTACACAATCTGACATAATATTAGTGGATTGAGCATTCGAGCTTATAACTTGATCTCATTGATCATGGAGATTGTTGTGCTTGGGCTGGTGTTGTTTATGACAACTTCACTGACCATGTCCTCGAGCTCCACCATTTTCCTCAGTTATGCAACACCAATTTAAGGTTAATTTGTAGTTGCATCTTTTCTGTGTCAATGTGTTAAAGAGAATGCAATGCAAATAAAGGTTGTTGTTAAACATTTGATCAGATCATAATAAACCACATTTGATGTAATTAATTAGTTTATGTATTACAAAAGCACTTGACACTCCAGAAAAGCTCAAAACAATTGGGCTTAGACTGGGCCTAAAACTAAGCAAGCATGAATGGGCTAATGAGGCGGCCCAAACCCGAATTCTATATAAATATATTTATAATAATTGTTTTAAAAAAACAAATATACACATTGCACACTGACACACTCTCGATCTCCATTGATTTTTTTTTTCCCTTCTTGTGTGACTGTTAATGTGTAAATACACAAAACCCACTTGTTCATTGGTGATTTTTCCAACAACGGAGGACATTTCAGAGGCTGGTATTGAAGTAGAGAGAGAACAGGACAAGGTTGAGAACCCACAATGAGATTAGCTCATTTTCTCCAGACTACAGTGACCTTCATTGATGGGCAGCTGTTTGAGCTTCTTTCACGTTGTTTCTCCTCCATAACACCAAATTTTCAACTCAAAAAATGTCCTTTTGAAGCTGGAATACGTGAAGCTATCTTGAATTCCACATATGAAATCAGAAGAAACACTGATTCAGTTCTGGGTCTTGCAGAGAAATAGTGTTCTCCGAAGAATCTGATTATTTATGGGTTCTCAGTGAGTCAGTGTTGGGTTCTCCAGTTTTCATTGCTTCTTATTCAGAGGAGTTGAAGAAGAGAGAAGAGAGATTGAACCAAGCAAGAATCTCAACTAGGAATGTAGAACATTGCTTGTGAATGAAGAAATTCATCAACACTGGGAGCATTATCAAGGTTTGTATTTCCAATCTCCAATTCTATAGTTACACAATGTGCTTTTCCTATTGCACTAGTTGCACTTGCTAGCATTTTTTTTAATATAATGGGATGTGGATATTTTATTGATTAAAGCTCTTTTGAGATTCCAGAATTTTGTTGTATATGCAATTAGAAGTCTGTATATGCTTAGATGAAGTTCATTCTAACAGAACAATCCTTGAAAATCACAGATAATTAGAATTGTTTCATTTCTGTACTCAAATATGAGTAAATATGAGTAGGATTTCATAGACTTTTTCATCCACAATGGAACAAGGGAATTTATTGATATGAGTAGGATTCGATTGGAAACCTACTTTAGTTAGGTAATTCATCACATATATGAAGAAAAAGAAAAAAAACCTGTTTGTGTCAAACAAGACGACCGAATATATTAAATCAAGGGAATGACTACACTATCTTTTCTTTCTTCTTTCCTTTTGTTGCACATTAGTCAGATATTCCCTCTTGAACTAGGATATGGATTGAAAAGACATATTGGAGCTGCTCAGGGCATGCTGTTAACTTAGAAAAGCCAAAGGACTTCTTAAAGCACTTAAACTTTAATTAACCTCTTATTTTGTTCATTGTTTTCCACATCATATTGTTCTGAGGACGGACACTTTATTGGTAAATGTATGCTATAGTTTTCTTTTTCTTGTTTTGAAAAAAACAAATTAGGGAAGAAATGATTTTTAAGCCAAATTTCTTGTGCCATTATTACTATAGGAACCTAGAGCAATGAAATGTCTTTGAAATTTAGATGTAAAGCAATGAATAATGAAATCTTCCACAACTGTTAATAATCTGCTTCTGGGACTAGTAGATATTATAAATAGCATGCTAGTGATAATGTTCTGATGCACATTTCTTCTTTCTGAAATTTCTATCTATCTACATATATGAAACCTGCTGACATGAGTGTTTTTGTTGGCCTTGTTTTACTTCAGCTACTTTCCATAGCAACCATCAATATTGGCTTCTGCAGTGGAAGCGCTTCTGTGCATTGTATCAAAAGTGAGAAACAAGCACTTTTAAGGTTCAAGGAAGATTTCACTGATCCTTCCAACCGTCTTGCCTCCCGGAATGATGATGGGGATTGTTGTACATGGCCTGGTGTCGTCTGCAGCAACTTCACAGGTCATGTCCTTGAGCTCCACCTTGGAAATCCTTATATCGATTTTTATTTTCTTTGTTTGATCATGAACGATCTGCCAATCAACTTAAAGCTGCAAATGAAGATGCTACCAGGTCATTTTTAGGTGGTAAGATAAATCCTTCTTTGCTTGATCTTAAGCATTTAATTTACTTGGATTTAGCGTGGAATAATTTTGGAGTTGAGATTCCAAGATTTATTGGTTCTATGGAAAATCTGAGATATCTAAATCTTTCTTTTGGATTTGTGGGAATGATTCCTCACCAACTTGGAAATCTTTCCACCCTGCGATATCTTGACCTTGGTTCAAATAGGTCAACATTCAAATTGAGAATTTTTCTTGGCTGGTCTTTCTTTGTTGAAGTACCTTGATTTGAGTAATGTTGCTCAACAAATCCTCTGACTGGCTGCAGATGGTAAATACACTCTCTTCTTTACAAGTACAAAAATTATCGGAATGCAAACTCTATCACCTGCCTTAGCTTCCCTTTGTAAATATGTCATCTCTTGTCACTCTTGATCTTTCTGGAAATCCACTAAATCTCTTTGCTCAATTGAGTCTTTCTTGATTTAAGTGGTAATAGTTTTCAAGGTCCCATTCCTCTTGAACTTCAAAACTTGACTACTATTAGACACCTTGATTTAGGTTCCAACCTTTTCAATTCTTCAATACCGCATTGATTGTATAGATTTAGCAGTCTTGAGTACCTTTCTTTATCTTGGATCCCAAGGCATGATTTCAATGCTTTAAGAAATTTGACTTCTGTCGAAATAATCAATCTCTCATTCAATAATAGACTTGATGGGAAAGTTTCAAGGTCATTGGGGAAATTTTGTCTCCTGAAATCAATCTCTTTCTCACGAGTCAAAATGAATCAAGACATATCCAAAGTCTTAGATGTTTTTTCATCAGTTGAGGTCCAACCAACTTTTACAATTTAAGGATATACTCCAGCTTGATCTAAGTGACAACTTTATTTGTGGTCCAATTCCAAAGTCTTTAGGATGACTCTCCTCTTTAAGATATCTCCATCTTTCCAATAACACATTGAATGGAACACTTTTTGAAATTCATTTTGCCAATCTCACAACTCTCCGGTTCTTTTCTGCATCTGAGAACTCGCTAACATTGAAATTCAATTCTAATTGGATTCCTCCTTTTCAACTAGAAGAATTACATTTAAGATCTTGCCATTTAGGACCTCATTTCCCATCATGGTTTCAATTGCAAAAGCATTTATCATATGTAGATATATCCAACTCAAGAATTAATGATAGCATTCCCAACTGTTTCGGGAAATCTTCTTTCCAGTTTGTTTTTTTGAATCTGTCTTACAATCAAATCCATGGAAAGATTCCAAACTTAACTGAGTTCGAACAATTTACGGGGTCCAATACCTCTTACATCCTCCAATGTGACTCTACTAGATCTTTCTAGCAATGCTATGTCAGGAACCCTGTCCCATTTCTTGTGTTATGAGGTGAACAAGTCAAAGAAAATGCAAATTCTCAATCTGAAAGATAATTTTTTGTCTGGACAGTTGCCTGATTGTTGGCTTAATTGGCAATACTTGTTGGTGCTAGACTTAGGTAATAATACATTTACCGGTAAGCTTCTGATCTCCTTGGGTACTTTAAGTTCCCTTCAGTCACTGCACCTTGAGAAAAACCGATTTTCTGGAACAATACCGGAGTCACTTAGAAATTGTACAAAGTTGAGGACACTTGACATTAGTAATAATGAGTTAGCTGGAAATATTCCAACTTGGATAGATAGGTTTACAAGTATGATGATTCTCAACCTTCATTCAAATAAATTTCATGGTCCACAACCATTAAAACTTTGTCGTCTTTCTTCTTTACAAATCCTAGACATTTCTTATAACAATATCTTAGGAACCATTCCAAGATGTGTCAGTAACTTCAATGCCATGGTGATAGATCAGTATTCTAGAAAAGATTATATAGAATACGAGCCTGATTTTCTAAATAATACGTTAGAATTTGGAGATTATTCGGTGAATTTTGTTGAAAATCAACAGCTTGTTATAAAAGGGAGAGTATTTGAATACAGTAGGATTCTCAATTTGGTCAGAACTATAGACCCTTTGAACAACAATCTTTCGGGTGAGATTCCTATCGAAGTGACAAGTCTTAGAGCTTTGCTATCATTAAATCTATCCCACAATCTATTGACCGGAAGAATTCCTGAGAGTATTGGTGTTATGAGACAATTAGAGTCTATTGATTTTTCTACAAACAAGCTTTCAAGTGAAATCCCACAAAGTATTTCAAATTTGACATCATTGAGTATCTTGAATTTATCATACAACAACTTGATTGAGAAGATTCCTTCAAGCACTCAACTACAAACTCTTGATGCTTCATATTTCATTGGTAACGAGCTTTGCAGATCTCCTCTTCCTGAGAGTTGTAGTCCGAGTGTATCAACACCTGACAATAAAAATGGATAAGAAAAAGACAGTAAAGAACACCAGGTGGATTGGTTCTATGCGATCATAGCACTCAGATTTGTGGTGGGTTTCTAGAGTTTCATAGGTCCTCTACTTATCAATAGAAGGTGATCGAAGGTATACATATTATTGTTTCTTTGATCTTGGAGACTTATTTTACTTTGTTAATTGTAAGAAAATGTTGGTAGATTTTTTCTTTAATTTATGCTGTGTTGTTTTATGTACTTCAATCATGAAATAAAGTTGTTTTCCCATTTGAAATCAAGCTGGTGAATGGTGATGTTTGTGAGTTGGCAAAAAGAAGAATGAAACTATCAACTTCATTATCTCTATTATTGAAACTCGGTGGAAAGAGATCTGGCAACTTTATTATAATTTTGTAAGTAATCAAGCAACAAATATTAAAACAATAAATTACCTTTAAAAGATTGACAGAAGGCAGATTAATTCCACTCATTAATATGTATTCATTTACCAATCATCATTACCTGTTTTGGTAGGCCAACCGCTATTTTATCTAATGAACAATATTGGAATTCTAGCAAATCATCTCCTCTTCCACTTAGAGGTGGAGGATCAAGTCTCATCATGTTCATTTTTTCAAACGTGTGGAAAGTTTTTTAAAATCCGGAGTAGTTATCTCTCGTTATCTGAGCAGATATGTGGATCACACTTATATTGTTTGATTTCAATTTTCAACGGATACTTGGCCAGACCATTGAGCACTTCGAAAAGGTCATTGGACAATAATATATTAATATATAATCAATTTGTTCTTTGTCCATTCAAAATTTATTAAAATCCAACTCAAAGTTGTGGAAATGGATGACAAGTCTGAGTATTTGGATAAATAAAATTGTTGACAACAATGAAATCTTAGCTGGCTATTGTTGCAGATTGTGGAAGGCTGGAAGCTGAGTGATTTGGTGAACGAAACATTTGTCTGTGATTAATATTTATTATTTTATTTCACATAAAATGAAGTAGCTTCTTCCATTCTTAAGTCTTTTTGGGCCTACATGGGCTAGTCTGTGAGTAAGATTAGTTTCGGTCCATTATAAAAGATAAATGATTTGGTCTTTATTTTGTTAAACAATCATTAGGTCGGATGCCACATATATATATTTTTTATTCATGCGGGATCTCAATTGGTATCGCGCCATCACTCATAGATCCTGCAGCTGTTTGTTTTTTGTATAAAAATTATCAAGTGTGGACTGACTTGCATTTGTGCAAAAAAAATTGTATTGGTTCTAATCTGAATCTCACACGAAAAAAAAAAAACATACGAGATCCCGCACTTGAAACTTATTGGTTTTTAAATTTTTGTATATATTAATGGATTAAAGAAAAAAGGATTCTTCATTTGTGAGATCATTAGGTTATTGAATTTTTCATACAACTCTTTTAAACATGGAATTTTGTAAGAGTATAGTGTAATGAAATTGTTGGAGCTAAGGATGGCAATGAACCGGATTAGGGATAGATATTGGTAGTATCAGTTTGAATTTTATATCATCATCTCTATATATATACCCGTTCCTAAGTGAGCGGGGTTGATTTGGAAAATCTGTGAATTGAGTTAGTGATATCCATCTTTGTCCCGTCCATCCCCATATCCGATTGAACTTTTATATTTTACTTAGTTGTCTCATATTTGGTCGATGACATCCCACCTAAAATCCCACATTTTTCATCCCAACATATGTGGCATTTGAAATGTTAAATGGTGAGTGGATACACGTAATTGGTGAGATAAAGCATTATTAATATATATTCACTCACAATTTTACAACTCATATGCCACATGTGTTGAGATGAAAAAAATGTAGGATTTTAAGTGGGATGCAGTGGCGTAGTCATGATTTTTGATCCGGGGGGGTCCCCTAAACTAAAAATAATTAAATCAACGATTTCGATTCCCAATTATTGTAGGTTTATACTCTTTTACTTTTGGAAGACGTTATAGGAAGACGCAATCCAATAATTAAATGGCTATGCCGTTATTGAAAGACATAATCCCGGATCAGTTTCAAAAGCATTAATATCAACTTTTTTAACCTCAACTGATCTATTAGGCGTAGAAGCATGTTGATTGTCAATAATTGGAACATCTTTTGATGGAGACAGTATCTTACTTAACAATTGATTCTCATTTTATTTTGAGAAGAAATCCAAAATATTTATCTTTTGCTTTAATTTTTTATGACTAAAAAAAAACAATTGGTAACAAATAGAAAGAAAAAAAAAATGAATTTTTTTTACCTTATGGTTGTTGGAGTTGGAGAGGTTGAAATCGATTTCTTGGTGATTGGGTGTTGGAGATGTATGACCTTGAATTCGGTTTTAAGTGGTTAAATAGACATATTGTAAAGGTAAAAGGAAATTAGTGAATAATTAGGATTCATCTTTCTTTTTGTAATAGGAAATTAGTAGGTAAACAGAAAACTATTTGGTTAGTTGGGCCTATTGGACTCTAAACTTAAGTTAATTGTTTGGAATCAATAATATAAAATTTGAGATTTGGTTTTTGGGTTTAATAGAAATGAAATAGAATTTAATGTAATTTTGTTTTTTAAAAGGGAAGTAATTTTGTTTTTTAGAAGAAAGCTAGAAGATCCTGATGGTGTTAGGGACTTGGTCCCGAAGTTCTTATGGAAGGGGATTTGTCCGCCTAAAATTGAGGTGTTTGTGTGGCAACTTTGGCGTGGTCGTGTCTTGGTGAAGGATGTGCTCCAACGGTTTGGGCAGCACCAGATTTCGGATTTGAAGTGCTTGTTGTGTGAGAGGGAGAATGAGACTATAGATCATTTGTTCTTGCACTGTGGGTGGACCATGTCTTTGTGGAAGATCTGTATGGCGTGGTGGGATGTTCATTGTTGTATGAGTAATTCAGTTAATAACTGGTTGAAGGAATGGTGTGGTTTATGCCCAGGTTTCAAACAGGAAAGAGCTTGGTTTTCAATGTTTTTTGCGGTTGTGTGGACTGTCTGGGAGTGTAGAAACAAGAGGATTTTTGAAGATATGAAAACTGAGGTTAGTCAAGCTGCGGACTTGGTTAAATTCAGGATAGTTTGGTGGTTCAAAAACTTTGGTAAAGGGTCGCAGGAGGCAGTGGAGACCTTGTTACTGAATCTGAAAGATCTTTGCTTAGATCATAAGAAGTCGAAGTTTTCCAAAGTAGTGGATTGGATTCCCCCTGAGTTAGATTTGCTCAAATTCAACGTGGACGGCTCAGTTTTGGGGAAACCAGGTCCTGCCGGTATAGGTGGGGTTTTGAGGGATGCGAACGGTAAAGTGCTTTGTCTTTTTTCCTTTCATATGGGGATTCTGGACTCGAACACAGCTGAATTATTGGCTATTAAAAGGGCTACTGAGCTGATTGCTGCTAATCCGAATCTTAGTGGTCGCGACATTGCGATTGTTAGCGATTCGAAAGTGGCGGTTTCGTGGGTTAATCATGGTGAGTTTGGTAACGTGGCTCAAGTCAATGCGGTTTACGATATCCGTGAGATTCTCAAGGATTCGGAGCAGCTAAAGGTTGTGTTCGACTCTAGAATTTTCAATTCTTTTGCCGATAGCTTGGCTAAGATGGGGGCCAATTTGGCGGGTGACTTTGTGGAATGGGGTGACTTGTGACCGCTGTTTGGCTGGTGCTGTTGCAGGGTGTTTCGTGGCTTCTGCTGTTTGTTGCTTTTTTGTTCTGTTTTTTCCGTTTGTGTGGGGTGCGTCCCTGTTTTGGCTTTGGTGCCTGGTGGTGCTCCTTGTGTTGCTCTGTTTTGAGCCTTGGCTTTTGCCGTTTAATATAGCCTTTTCAAAAAAAAAATGTAATTCATATAATTATTATATATAAATTATTATTTTTAAAAATTTTGGACCGGGCTATAGCCCAGTCTTGTCTATACTTGCCTCTGCCCTTGGTGTGATGTATAACATTATTGATTTTATAAACTAACTTTTAGGTTTTTGGTGAATTTTTTTTACATATATAATTACCGTTAACAATTACACAATAAATTTGTTATATTTATAAGCTATTAAAATTGATAATGGAGATGGATATGGCAGATATACATTAACAGTGTCAATGCTCATACCCGCAAGTAAAATGAATATTAGAATCATATACATTCTCACTTCCTAATTGAGCGGATCTTTAAGAATTACCGTCTCCATAAATAATTCTGTCATCCATAGTTGGAGGCTTGAAGCCATTAATTTATCTAAAAATCAATTTTATGACAGAATTCAATGAAGTATTATTACAAATATGACTTTCGGATGAAAATTATAAGCACTTAATTACATTAATGAAAGGAGCTGTGTGCATTTGCTTTTAGTCAAAACAGGAAAAAAAATGCCAAAAAGGACATTAACATACGAAAAGGAAGAACCCTCAAATTTGGAAAGCTATTCAGATTTTAGTCAAAATAATTCTAGCTGCATTTTGCTGGTAATAAATGAAAGGGAGGAATTCCAAAAAGGTCCCTATAGTTTCATGAAATATGACTTTTTCTGTTGTTTGTAAATTGATCCAAATAGTCCCTAACCTCTTATGAAATATCAAAAATATACCTTAAGTGGACATCTATTACTCTATTAGCCTACACCTATATACTGAGGGGAAATTTTAAAATTGACTTTATGATTTTATAAAATACCAAATAATTCCTTATGTTTGAAAATATATCATTTTAATAATCCATTTAATTTTTTCTTAATCAAATTAAACAATCAAAGGCCCACCAACAACACATATAGATATGGGGCTCTTCGTTTCCATATAATAAGAAAATAAAGTTACCCATCTACTATCAATTATAGCTTTTAGCATGGTGATAAGCACATGATCCTAAAAAAAATTAAATAATAAATCAACGGGGGAGATAGATGTATGATCCATTAGTCTCCATCGAAGGAAAAAAAGGAAGATGACTTTCGATAGGTTCATGAAAATAGAAAAAAAATCAAAATATTTATTTTTATTTTAAATCAAGAAAAGAGATAGTTACATATTTCAAGTATTTTTTTTTTCATTTTAAAAGTTAAATGTAGTCAAATTAACATTTTGATAATGAATTGTAATAAAATAAAACTTTTTGGTTGTTTTTGTAAATTAAGGGACTAAATTGGTATGCACTTCATATATTGATAATTTTGGTTAATTTGTAAACATTAAAAACAAAGTGGTAATTTGTAAAACCATAGGGATGATTTTGACATGCGCCCTAAATAAAAAGAAGAGCAGTGCCAGAGTCCAGAGGGTCAGAGACCGTCTCACTTCAACATCTCTCTTTAAACTTACCCAGCAAGCAAAAGCCTCAACAGTGTCTCTTTACTCTGTAAGCTAGAAACGCACACAACACAACCCACAAACCCTTTTTTTCATGGAGGGCTTGTCAGAATCTGATGTGGGTATTGTAGAGAGAGAAGAGCTAATGGTTTCTCCAAGTGGTGATGGTCTGATGGAGAACCTACCATGAGAGTAGCCCATTTTTTGCAACCTACAGTGACCTCCATTGAAGGGCCAGTGTTTCAGCTTCCTTCAAGCTGTTTCTCCTCCTTACCACATACTTTTGAGCCAAAAAATTGGCCTTTGAAGCTAGCATTCCATGGATGCTCATCACCTCAAGAAGACTGGAAAATTTGGGTGGGAAAAATGGCTTCTTTGCATGAATATACTTGGAAAAAAGCTGGTATATATGAAGCAATCCTGAATTCCACTTATTCAATGCAAAGAATCCATGATTTGGTTCTTGTTCTTGCAGAGAAATGGTGTCCTGAGACCAAAAGTTTCATTTGTTCTTGGGGTGAAGCTACTATTACTCTGGAGGATATGATAATTTTTGGATACTCAGTGTTAGGGTCCTCTGTTTTAAGCCCACTTGAAACAGGTGAACTGACAAAGACAGAAGAAAAAATGGAACTTACAAGAATTGAAATCGGAAGAACTGCAGGGAGGAGAGTAGATTATAATTTTTGGAAGAAGAAATTCATGGATAGTGGAAGCGAAATTGAACACGAAGCATTTCTTGTCTTTTGGTTGTCAAGGTTTGTTTTTCCAGTCTCCAATGCAATTGTCAAAACTATCTTTTCTATTGCAATACATTTAGCTAGAGGGACTAGAATTGCACTTGCACCAGCTGTACTTGCTCACATTTATAGAGATTTGAGTCTGTTGAAAGAAAAGATTGTTGCTTTAGCTCAATTAGATCATTTTGAGAATGAAGAAGACAGTAGTGCATTAGCAATTACTTTACATTCACCACTTCGGTTATTAGTCCAGATTTGGGCATGGGAGAGGTTTCTAGAATTGAGGCCAAAGCCTAACTTTATCCAACTTGGTGAGCCAAGATTTGCTCAATGGCACAAAACAATGCTTAGAGTTGAGAATGTGAGGACGGTTTTAGACTCAGCCGAAGAAAGTTTTGATTGGCGTCCGTATGCTAAAACTTTGAAAAATTGGAATTTCCCTAAGTTTTATGCAGAAAAGGAAATGTGGGATCGGTTGATCCTGATCATTGTGAAGAATTGGAGTCATTTACTCGATGCTTGAGGATTTCTGAGCTCATTGGTCATGGCTGTGTTGAGCATTACTTTCCACATCGAGTAGCTATGCAGTTTGGGTTAGACCAAGACCTTCCAGCTTGTGTTGCTCAAGTCAGTGATTACAATAAGCCTATCAGTTGTGCAAATTTGTATGTTCCACCACGGCTTTATGAGGCTGATGTTACAACCCGATATTTGGAGTGGTGGAAGGAATCACTTCTCCATCTACAAGCTGCAAAAGAGGGTGTTCTGCTACGAAAAAGGATTTTCAGAAGTTCTGAGATAACCCGGAATAATAGATCAAAAAGAGCGAAGAGAGTAAACCATGTAGAGGATGGTTTTAGTTTCTCAAGTTCTAAGATGAAAACAAAAAAATCAGTGGTGACTTCAACAGAAGAGAAGGAGGATGATAGTGATGCATCTAATTCTGTTGGATTACCTTCAAAACGTTGCCGCGTAGTCTAATAATAAAGAAGGAAATTAATGAATCCCCTTTTCCTCCCGGTTTTCTGCCCAAAACTAATCTTGTGGATGCAAGGAATTCAACTAGCAAGAGGCATAGTGATGTTGGGAATGGACAGCTTGGTGATGGTTCTGTTGTGGAGAGAGGAGCTCATGAGTTCACCTTGTGGTGATGGAGAACCCACCCTGAGATTGGCTCATTTTCTCAAACCTACAGTGACCTCCATTGATGGGCAGGTGTTTGAGCTTCCTTCAAGTTGTTTCTCCTCCATACCACCAACTTTTCATCCCAAAAAGTGGCCTTTAAAGGTCAATTTTTATGGTTGGAAATCACCGCAGACAGACTGGCGAGAATGGGTTGAAAAAATGGCATCTTTGCATGAACCCACATGGAAGAAAGCTGGAATACATGAAGCAATCTTGAATTCTACGTATGAAATCAAAAGAAACAGTAATTTGGTTCTTGGTCTTGCAGAGAAATGGTGTTCTGAGACAAAAAGTTTCCTTTTTTCTTGGGGTGAAGCTACCATTACACTGGAGGATCTGATGATTTATGGCTACTCTGTGTTGGGTTCTCCAATTTTCATTGCTTCTGATACAGAGGAGTCAAAGAAGAGAGAAGAGACATTGAACCAAGCAAGACTGGAACTCAACAGAATCTCAACTAAGAAGGCAGAACATTGCTTGTGGATGAAGGAATTCATGAACAGTGGAAGCGATATCGAACACGAGGCATTTCTGGCCTTGTGGTTGTCAAGGTTTGTTTTTCCAATCTCCTATTCTATAGTTATACAATCTGTTTTTCCCATTGCGATACATTTAGCTAGAGGGACCAAAATTGCACTTGCGCCGGCCATTCTTGCTAGCATTTACAGAGATTTGAGCTTGTTGAAAGAAAAAATTGTTGCTTTAACTAAGTTTGATAAGTCTGAGGTTGGAGATGGTAGATTAGCAGTTACTATATGGTCACCATTTCAATTGGTACAGATTTGGGCTTGGGAGAGGTTTATAGAGTTGAGGCCAAAGCCTAACTTAATCAAAATTGGTGAGACAAGATTTGCTAGATGGCACAAGATGATGATGATAGTTGATAATGTGAGAAGGGTTCTAGATTTGGCGAAAGAAAATTTTGATTGGCGTCCTTACGCCAAGGCTTTGAGGAACTGGAAATTGCCTGAATTTTATGTAGAAAAGGAAATGTGGATATCGGTTGATTCTGATATTTCTGAGGAATTTGAGTCGTTTGCTCAATGCTTGAGGATTTCTGAGCTAGTTGGTCGTGACTGTGCGGAGCACTACCTTCCCCATCGAGTAGCAATGCAATTTGGGATTGACCAAGACCTCCCAGCTTGTGTTGCTCAAGCTAACGAGACTTTTTCTGTTGCTTGGAGCAAGTACATTAAGTCAATTGGTTGTGCAAATTTGTATGTTCCATCCCGGTTGTTTGAAGCTGATGTTACAACCCGTTACTCGGAGTGGTGGAAGCAATCTGTGTCACGTCTGCAAGGTGCAGCAAGAATTTTCAGGAGTTATAAGGTAACCCGGAAAAACAGATCAAAAAGAGTGAAGAGAGTAAACCATATTACGGAAGGTTTTAGTTTCTCAAGACCTAAGATGAAAACAAAAGAATCAGAGGAGACTTTAACAGAAAAGGAGGATGTTAGTGATGCATCAGATTCTTCTGAATTACCTTCAAAAACGTTACCACTTAGTCTGATAATAAAGAAGGAAATTAATATGTCCCCTTTTCCTCCTGGTTTTCCACCCAAAACTAATCTAGTGGAAGCAAAGGGATTCAACTACGGTAGATAATCTGACCACTGCAGGATTGTTGATGTGTAGCATGAGACATAGTGATGTTGGGAATGGACAGCTTGGTGATGGTGAACATTCATTAGGTCATTGTCAAAAGTTATCCTCTTCAAAGGTAGTTAATGATGCTGAAAAATTGTTGTGCCTTCGACAGAACTGATTGAAAAGATGAAGCAAAATGCACTTGTGAAAAGTAGATTGGAGACTGCTATGGAAGATGCAACAGGGAGCAAAACAGGTTGTCCAAGTCATGATATGGAGAGAAGCCATGGTGTTGAAGGAGATGTCAATGAAAATGAACTGCAGCTCGAAGATTGGGTTAGTAGGCTTGAGAGGTTCTTTGCAGAACTAAAAGCAGCAAGATTTGGTCATAAATAACAAATCATTTCATCAGAATAACAGTGAATTTACTCATGTTTATAAGTTATTTTGTTGGATTCAGTACCTACATTCACTTCTATGAAACCTGTTAATTTTTGCTTTAATCACATCAGAAGATTGACAATTTCTAGATGTGAGACACAAACGTTATGTATGTAATCACAAACAATGCATGTTGATGTAGTGCCAATTAGTAAACATTTTGAGTTTTCTCTTGATCATATGCAGGATCATAGTTCAAAATTGTCAGAGACAATATTGTATGGCTAAAGATTTCTTACGTGAGTTTTTAATGAAACATGTGTTTTCTTTTTGCTTCTTTTTCTTTCTTCTTCTTTCTTGAT